>MU228022.1:5615660-5631589 GCA_018584345.1 Thuja plicata
TGAGGAACTTAAACTAAAATTTGATGGCTCACAAATGCTTATCAAAAAGTTAAGAAAAGATTTGAAAGATTGCTCTACAAATGATTTGGGTAAAATGGTCAAGAAACTGAATGAAGAAAACTTATCTCTGAAGGATAAGATAGAAGAATTGAATGATCAATTAACTTATAGCCTAACATCTATTGAAGAGAAGGACAAATAAAATAAACAGTTAGATGAAGAACTCATGCAAGCCAATATGAAAATCTTGGAATTGGAAAACATCAAGAATAAGATTGAATCTGAATTATTACGAGCAAAAGAAAAGATTGATAAAGTTCACACAAGTTCTGATTTAATTCAATCATAGCTTTATCCACAAAAGATAAAAGGTGACACCACTGGTATGGGATACAGTATAGCTCAAATTGAGATCAATTCATTACAAGAAAGAAAGAAAGCTCAAACAGAATCTATAGAAGTAAAGAAAGTTGAGAATCATGAAGAGACTAAAGCAGAGCACAAGGCAGTCAACTGTACTTGCTATGCCTGTAACAAACATGGTCACTTGGAAAGAGATTGTAAAGAGGTAAGAACTTTCAATGGTTATTGTTACTCCTATAACAAGTTTGGCCACAGGGCTATACATTGCAGAACAAATCAAAGAAATTAGTCACAACAGAACCAAAGAAATATGAATCAACAAAATCAGAGAAATCAACCTCCAGGGAACATGTAGAACATTACATGTCAGATATGCAATTACAATGGACACAAAGCCAAGTAGTACAGCATGATAAATAATAACATCAGACCTCCTTTCATTTGTCACTCGTGTGGAAAGGTTGGACACATCTCAAGGTTCTATAGATCCAGAACTCAAAAACAAGATAATCCTAAAAAGTCTATGTTTGAAGAATCATGAGAAGTTAAGTTTGTGGAAGCTAAAGCTAACTCAGATAAAGTATGGGTCAAAGTAAAGAAGGATAGTGATGAGAACAAGGTAGTAGATGTATCCATAGTGGACGCATCCTCTACTTCTATTTAGTTGACCTTCTTGGTCTTAGGGGGAGCTATTCTAGCTCTAAACCCCTTTGTGGATGGTATACTCACCTTTGAGTATGTGCCTTTGGATTTATTTTTATGATCATAATTTGTAGCAGTATGCATTCACAAATTGTCTATATTGTATTTTGAACAAATTTTGGAACTCTTTGTGAAAACTGTGTACGGTAGCAAGAATTAAATGCAGTAACCTTTATAAAATTAGTAAATATTTGATCATCTTCACATTTGCATTTGAGATCATATAATTTGGAGAGCACAGGAGCACTGAGCATCAAAGCACTGAAGCATAATAGAATTGGTGGTTAAGTGAATGGATAGAAGTTGGAAGGGAACCCTAGTAGTCGTGTCATTTCAATTTACTATGAAACCCTACTTAATCAAGCTGTAAGTAAGTATGGCAACCCTAGTTGTATTTGACATTGATAAAAGGAAGAGATTTGTATTTAAGAAGCATCCATTAAGTCTGTATTAGATGATGTTGAAGGGGAATTCTCTACGAATCCGCTAGGATTCGTACATGTGGAAGATATCCACACTTACATTTACTGTAAGAAGGAAACCGTTGGGGATAACAGTATATCTACTCTCATGGCGTTAATGATGAAACTTGACTATTCATTCAAGGATGAATATGTGCATCTCACTGATAACCCTATCTTTGAGTATTCTAATGCGCATTAATTCTACGAGCTAGAATGGGTTAAAATATTGTTGAGTAGAATACATGATGACCTCTACTTGATTGGTGAAGTTCTCGTTTGCATTACCGTAGACCTAATCCATGACATGACTGTACTTCCTAAGATTGGACCAGTTCTTTCAACTGGTAAGGATATTAAGAAATAGGATGAGCAAGCATGCTTATCTAGGAGTGATAGGTGCAGGATGACAATTGATCCTATTAAGGAAAATGACATCAAGCTCCTCACTATGATACTTGGTTACAAATTTCAGCAGGTAAGCAAACTAAATAGTGTGTCAGCAGTAATAGTTCTAGAAGCAATAAGGATGGTGAGAGATAACACTCAGTACAATCTCTATGAACTATTGCGTGCATAGCTGATTGAGAACATCAAGGCTATTAAGCATGAAAAGAGAAAGATATTCAGGTTTGGCTCTTTGATGATCTACCTATACTTCCATATTGTTGGTAAGGTTGCAAATCTTTACCTAGACAGAAGCAAACCCACTATGTCTCAGATTTCATTAAATGCCACATCAGAAAGCAGTGTGAAGGATTCTATGGACATGGACATCAAGACATTTAGGATCAAAATGCAGAAGAGGTTCAAATTATCTGAGAAATATAAGAAGACCATATGCTTCATGGTAGATACTGACTGCACTTGCATGGAGGTAGTTGAGCCTAGAACCAAATGGATTCACCCACTTGGTTATGAAGTTGAGGAACATGTGTTGGAAGGATATGCACAAGTTCTTTTGCCTTCACCCAAAGATCCTAATGAACCCAAGTGGGGCACTTACAGAGAGAAGAAAAATGAAGTTGATTTTGTCCTATACAGTGTTGATAACAAAAGGAAGGCATCTAGAATTACATCTAGCATCCTGAAAGTTCATGGGGTCACACAAGAAGACCTAGATAAATCAAGGGAAGCCAAGATTGCAAAAGAACTTGAGCAAACTTTTACAAAAGATAAAATAGAGAAGTCTGATGACATCCAGAAGAAGAAGAAGAAGAAGAAGACTGAAGAGAGCACTTTTGCGCCCTCTACCACCATTGATCTAGAATCCTCTCCACCTTATGTACCAAGAAAGAAGTCTAGAGGAAGGAAGGAAACGCCCACTAGTCACTCATCCTCAAGAACAACTCAGAGCACAGTAAGAAATACTCAAGCTCCTCCTGAGGTAGGATTCAGACCTACTCTTAATGTCTTAAGGAACATGATTGTTAATGAAGGAAGACTAGATACAATTAGAAAGGTTTATGACAAGTATTAGGAGATAGATAAATCTGAGATACATTCTATGCTCATCTCTCACATGATTAAGTTTAAAAAGTCAGTTCTAGAACTTAAAACAGTGATACCAGACAAGTTATGGAACATTCTAGAGATAATGAAAAGACATGCAATTGAGGAAGATATGAGGATTAGAGAAGAAACATTAGATAATCTTCTCCCTATTTGCGCACATGATGAGAAGGCAATTCTATTAGATTTGGTAAAGCCTCATCTCAGAACCAAGACAAGGACTCTTCATATTATGAACAAAGAGTATGAGTTAGCTGGGAAAGAGACTGAAAAAGCTTTTGCACAAGTGTTTATGGATAGACATATGTATCCTTCAATAGCGCCTACAGCAAAGGTAACTCTAGTTCCTCCCAAACAAGTTGCAGAACTAGTGATTTAGAATGCACCTAAGATAGGTCCACGGGTTTCAGCGCCCTCAATTTCAATAGCCTCTGATACAGTAAAAGATTCAGGAGACACTATAGTGATTAATGATATCAAAATATCCATGACTGCATCTGACAATGATATGGAAAAAGTTGAAAAAGCATTTAAGCACTAAGGAAACAAAGGAGGTGTGCACTGATGACACATCTTTACAACAAGATGAAGTTTCCTCTACAGATCCAATAGACTTAAATAAAGAGGAAGATAATCAAAATAATGAAACACCAGTCATGGAGATCCCAGTAAAAAGTGAATGCATGGATACTAGTCAAAATACTATATTCACACCATCCATTCAACCATCTACTTCATTGTTGTCAAGCTTAACTCCTGACTCAGCAAGTCTGGATGCATGGGGAGAAGAAGACTTGATCAAGATTAGCATCCTAGCCATGGAAAAATCCAAAGAGAAATAGGTTATGAGAAACCCTCTCTTCTTGGAATCAGTGAACATTATGAATGACCTAGTACCTGCGGACAAGAAAGTAGCTAAAATTTAGTCAGTTGATGATGTAGACAGCATCCTAACAAGCTTCAAAGCACATTTTACAAGCTTAGTAGACTCAACTACTAGAATTGCAAAAGATGAGTATAAAAAGGAAAGATTAAATGAACTGGTAAAGAATTTTACCTTAGATCTAAACTCATTAAATATTGGTCAGTCTATGTTGAAGAATTGGCAGCTAAAGGCAAAAATATAATAGCTAACTGCATGGATAGAGTGAAATTCACCTCTGAACATATCAAAAAGATAGAAGAGGCAGATATCTTGGTTGACAGTGTTAAAAAATTAGTTGAAACATCCATGCTAGACATGAACATCTGCAACAATATCTATCAAGGTTAGTTGGACAAGATTGAAAAGGCAAAATTTGAGATCAATAAGATAAGAATCAAGAAGACGCAACTGAGAAATGCACTAGCGCCCTCCTTAGAAGTTCTAGATTAGAACATCAAATAGATTGATGCCACTATGGTCACGTATGATCAAGGTCCCTACATGGATCTGATAAAAATGGAAAAGCTCACATATGCTCTATGTGCCCATCTCCAGACAGTTGATGCAATGAAGGCATTTTGGTAGAAAGAGATCAAGTCTCTTTAGATTGTATATCCAGATGTATACATGGAGTAAGTATCTAGATACTTACAAGTTTTTGGACATCTTTGTCATTAATGTAAAAGGGGGAGTGATATATATAAAGAATAAGTGTATATATGGGGAGTAGTATGTGTATATGTTAAAAAGATATAATGATATACAATTCTTTTTGTGTTAATTCAATCTTGATATTTTGAGTAACTTGGTCACATTCCTTTGTTTCCATTAATGACAAAGGGGGAGATTGTTGGCAAGTTGACTCCCAGAGGATACATGACTTATTTTGTGTTATCATTATGGAAACAAAGTCATATAAAGTTTTTTTCAAGTAAACTTGGAAGACAAAAATGACTAAGTATAGAAAATAGGGCAGACAGAATTATGTAGTGATTAGCACACTAGCGCACGTGCGATCAATCGAATCAGGGTATGTGCATTCACATATATGTTCTATGTTACGTGTACACACTAAATCTAGACATGCATGGTACAGAATGACAGTACGGATAAGTTACCGCAATAACAGTACTACTGCAGTTCAAAAGACAGAGCATGGAGCCGACTTATGTTTTGGATCAACGTATAATATTTTTTTGTGTAAAGGTCAAGTGCCTATGATAGTATGTTTGTAATCATGTCTTTATTATTGTAGCAAAAATGCTTAAGCCAATTTGTTTGGAAGTGTTGTGTATTATGTTTTTGGGCCGACTAAGGTCGTGTTTATAGTCGTGTCTATTCAAGCATAAACATAAATATATGTAATAAAATATATATTTGAAGTGTCGAAGAAATATGCAGAGAAGAGATATAGAAGAGTAGTATAAAGATGTTAGTATGAGATAGAGCCCTAAAAGAAGATAAGAGCATAAGTGCATAACTAGAATTGATCAGACATCTGTGTCATATACAACAGTTCACTTTTGGATATAGTGCATATCTATTCTCAGGAGGTTGTAGCCTTCTTCCTCATTGAGTAGTGAGCTCTTGGATAGTGAGTCCTCACCCCTAATAGGGTTGTTTGTAAAATACTCCTAACAGGGTCAGGCCTTTAACCAGGTCATTGTACTTGTATTTTAAAGACTACTCCTAACAGGGCAAATGAACTAAACAGGTTCATTATACAAGTACAATATTTGTGGGTACTAATTCCCACTGGGGTTTTCCTCTGATCAAGGTTTCCCCATAATCATATCATGTGTTATGTGTTCTTGTGTTAAGCTTCATTGGATGTATATTTGATTTATGTTTAAATTTCTGAAATATAATAAATAGACAAACACTGATTCACCCCCCCCCCCTCTTAGTGTTTCTAACAGTTGAGAAGTTAATTTTTTTTCCCTAAGTGATGTGTATCTTGTTGTAATCCTTGTTCTATAAAAGGATTTCCAAGATCACATAGGAAGGGCTGATAAACTTTTTATTGAATTCATAAGAGTTATTTCAACCCCAGTCGAGTTTACCAGATGTAATGAGTCTTGTATAACAATATATAGAGCAATTAGATTTTTAGTATTGGAGTTTTAGTCGTATTGAGTCTTATTTTAGTGAGAAAATCATGATTCTGAGGTTAATATAATATAATCCAAATTTGGTGCTCTCCTTTATGTTGGTTTTATGAGTTGTGAATTCAATAATTCAAAGTTCTTATTCAATTCACTACATAGTTTCATATGTGTATGTTTTAATTCTAAGCTTTGATCAAAGATCAATTAAAATGTTGAAAATTAATTCATAAGTTCATAAGGTTGTCATAAGGATCATTATAAGAAGTCTAATTTTGGATTACATGAATGGATGTTATTGTAATGCAATAATAATCTAAGTCCTAGATCAATATCAGTTTTGTTGGAATAATGGAAGGGTGTGTACTGAGAGGGGAGGTGTGAATCAGTACCCTTAAAACTTTTATCAATTAACCTTTAGTACTTATTACTTGAATAAATGACCATTGTAGCTTCTCTACTTTATGCATGTAATATCATAGCATAAATGTAAATGCATGTAAACATTCATGAAACTCATTTACATATGACACAAGTATTTGATAATGCAGAAACCCTTGTTAGAAGGTAAAAAATACAGTGGGGATGAAACCCACAAAGCTTCACTATCTACATAATGGAAGGTGCATGTTAGGGCTACAATCTGTGATCACTTCTGATGATCTTACTATGTTAGGAGTAACATGTTAGACTTGTTAAGTCTACTCAGTTAAGATATTTTAGCAACACAATTTATGTGTGCACTCGGTTAAGAGATTTACATAAAGACTGTTAAGTCCACCTTCTTAAAGGATTTTACTACTTGCTTCAATTTTTAGAGAGTAACAAAATATGTATGACCTGATAGCTTGCAATCTTGAATTGCTGATTACAGATCCATCAAGTTCACAAAATATATATATCACCTATTGTGATGGATAATACCTCTATTATGCTCGGTAGCCTTGAATGCAGTTCTTCATAACTGAATTCTTCTTTATCTATCCTTATGCATGAAATCCTTTGTCTGATCCATAGATGTCCTTGGAGGATACAATCATCGTGTTCTTGATTGACTAATACATCTATATATACAATATTTTGACCTAATTAGGTTTCATGCTTTTCTTGAATAACTCTAAGATCAAAGGTTTAGAACTTGACCTTGATCTCCTAGTTTGCATGAATACAATCAGTTAAACTAATTAAATCCATCATTTACACTTTTCTTGATCCGTAAGAAATGGCTATCTAGCTAAGCAAGAAACTATTTTAAAGACTAAAGTTCTTTAGCTGACGTGTAGTTTGAGATCTTCTTTTGTCCGGTGAAATGTTGTCTCTCAGTGTAGATTGGTGCTCAGTGATGTCTCTTTAGACTGATGCTAGGTTTATATACTACTCAGTGTTTGGTGACCACTACACTCGGTGAATATTGTTTCTCAGTGATCATGACCGACCAAAACTATCTGCTTGTATACTAATGACAACTTCTGATCCTTCTAGGATTATCAATCTCCCCCTTTGGAATTAGTATTAAAAATTGATATGTACAGTATATACACCAAGTATGTCATACTTTTACAATTAATCCCCCTATGTGCATGCCTCAGTATGTAGATACAATGTATGTACATGTTTCTCCCTTTTTTGAAAGTAATAACAAAGATGTATAACTTACAGCTTGTCAAGAATGTTCTTATGAGATTGCTTGATGTCTTCCATTAGTTTTTCCCATTTCTCCTTCAAGTTCTATAGGGTCATTTTCTCCAATGTGATTTGAGTGTGCATGTCATAGATGCTTTTAGCTACTGACATCTCTAGGGTGGAAATTAGAGTCTTTGTCATATTCATGTGTGTCATCAGCAATGTGAGATTTGGTTGTAACATGGCTTGTAGCTCATTTACTTCATCTCTAATTTTTCTTTCTTCCTTTTGTATTTCAATTCTTAACCATTTATATTCAACTAGTTTTTCATAATGCATTTGTCTCAGTTAATGAAAGACTTTGTGCAGTAGCTTTTAGATCTTCATTCAACTTAGCTATTTGTGCATCATGCTCGGTAGTGAAGTTCTCAATAGTGCACAAATTTTGAACTAAGGTAACTAATTCTAAAATAATAGGTTCTAATGAATTTAATAGTTTAGAAAGTTTCACCTTATTCTACGCCACTTCTTGGCTGATTTTCTCTGTGAGTTTGTAGTAATATTTCTCTTCTGCTCTTTCCTCAATGACCTTCTCAGCATCTACATTCTGTTGTGTGATTTCCTCGGTCAGAACTACAATTTGATCAATAACATGTGCATTTTGATCAATTTGTGTCTTAGGAACTACCTATAGTAGAATTTCTTTTGCTATTTCTAGGACTTGTGTATTCCTGCGTTCCATTTTGTGCTTGTCTTGTTGTGCTTTCCTTTTGCATAGCTCCCCATACCTTGTCAGTGAATCGGGATCATAGTCTGGTATGTCCATGATCTCCTTGAGTGTAATGGGTGCTTTATTTTTCTTGTTCTTCTTTTTCTTTAGAATTTTTCTTGATGCAGGGGAATGTGGGACTATAGCAAGAGCCTTTTGTTGCTTGGTTTCTGTCATTGATTTCTTGGGAGGTGTGGTACCTCATCTAGGTTGCTCGGTCAGTACCTGTTGGTTAGTTGTAGACATATCTACTTCAACCTTGTCTTGATCTCCAGCCTTGTCTGCCTTTCCACTGTCCTCGGTGTGTGCATCACTTGGTTTTTCCTCTCCATTTTTATCTATCTTCTCCCCTTATTCCTCACATTTTTCCATCAATTTGTCTGCTTCTATCTCAGATGGTGTTTTTTGTGATTCAGTCATTATATTTATTGCTTGCAACAATAAAGGCATATTACCTGGTATTTGTTCCTATGCAACATTAGTAGTGTCCTTTTCCTTTGTTTTCTCAATGACAATATTTATATCTTCATCAGCCTTTGCATCATTATCAGAATCATCATGAGTTATATCTTGTACAGTTATATCTGTGGTTTCCCCTAATGATTGCAATATTTGAGGAATATCATCCATGGCCTTACTTTCCCCTATGGTCAAGTCTATGGGATTGACATCCTCGGTATCATTTATGAAAATGTGCTCAGGAAATGAACCGTAAGTGATCACCACCCCTACTATTCTAATGGGGGTCACGTCACGAATAGAGAAAGGCCGGTCACCACTTCTAGATTGAAGAATCGGTGTCAAATATTGAATACACCAGTATTCTTCTAGATTGGAGTGAAGAAGAGAGATAGAGCTGACTGATCAATAGGTCCAAGAGAGATAGAGTTGACTGATCAATAGGTCCAAGAGAGATAGAGCCGACTGATCGATAGGCCCAAGAGAGATAGATCCAACATCTATTCCTTATCCCCTACTATTATAAGGGGTGCCCTACTATTCTAAACGGACCACCCATATATAGATAGGGCACGGATACTCCTCATTGTGAGCAGTCTCAGTTAGAGCTAGTACCTGCTCGGGTGGATTAAATATTTGTGTCTAATTATTAGTACTCTCAATGTCAATATCTTTGAGCTTGTTCTCCAATACTTTGTATGCTTTGGTTTTTGCAGAAAAATTCTTGGCATACTCATTCATGGTTGAGTCAATTTCTTTAACTGAGGAGTTGGGCATGAATGCAACTAGGGATTTCTCCCTCATCTGCTTCTCCATATGTAATGCATATGTCCACCTAGCTGATATTTTATCTTGGAGCTCTTGTGGAATATGATTGCCAGATTGTAGAGGTACATATTTGTAAGCTACCATCATTTTAATGATTGCTTCTTCTACTTTGTTCTGATCCTCGGTAGACATATTTGCCCATTGTCTAATCTTATGATGTTGTATACTACCTGTGGTGATGATTGACTCTGCAATTTCATCAATTATCTTTGGTATTTTGGCCTTTTCTTCTTGGACTCTATGTTCTCTTTCTACCTCTTCAGTATCATCCTTGTCTTCTCTACCTCTTATATATTTATTTCATTGTCTCAACTCCGTTGAGGCTCTAGTCTTTCTTTTCATATATGTTCTTATTGTGCCTTTCTTTAATGGTGGTGAGTCTACCTTAGTTGTTTTTCTTTTTTTCCTAGATGCAGTTGTTACATCAGTAACTTTTGTTTTCTTGGCCATTGGAGGCTCTGCATCTGAATTGGTAGACTTTGAATCACTTAAATTTTTTCCATCACTGACAGGTGACTATTCCTCGGTGATATTTTTTGATTGCTCCAACTCTTCATCAGTTACCAAGAGTTTCTTCTTAAGTGTCTTCACCATTTGTGTTATATTTTTCCCTATTTTCTTGACTACTAAGTCAGTCTTTATTCTTGACTTGGCTTCCTCATATGTGCCAAATCTTCTTATAGATTTTTCAATTGGTTCATTCAGTAGGGCTTCAATAGCTTTTGTAGCTAGACTTATGTTAATTTCATATTCCAATGGTGGTAACCATGCTATTCTTGGGTTGGCAGATTTGATGAGTGTATTGTCGGTGTCAACTACAAAGCATATCTCATCTTTTTATTGTTCAACCAAATGTGTAGGAATTCTCATCCTCTTCTAGATCCTATTCTTAAATGTTGTGAAGTAGCCATCCAAAATTGGAATGAAATTATCTCCTAGTGATTTAATATAATTACTAATCTGTGCTGTTATTGGTCGGCTTGTGTCCCAAGTGACATTACCGACTGAAGGGAAAAAAAATTGGAAGTAAAATAATGTGCACATTAATAGAGAACCAAACTTACATGTATTAGATCGGGTTGATCTAATTGTTCTCATGTTTTCTTCCAGTTGCTTCAGTAGCAGCTCTACTAGGTCTAGTTCCACTCCTTTCTTTACTATCTTGTATGCAGTGTCGAAAAATCCACAAGCAACATTGTCCATTCTGCTTTCTTGAAAGATCTTGTATCCAATCACATATGCATTTAATTTCATTTCAGGTTTAGTGATTGAATTGAATTTCAGATCGTTGTCGTCCCATTCGGCTCCATTTAGTTTTTCAATCTTGGGGCGTCCAGGGTGCCTTTGAGATTTTTCCTTCTTGGTGATTGGGTATCCAGTTACTACATGAATCACATCCTTTATGATTGGTTTAGGTTCATCTAACCACATTTTACCATCAGGCACTCGGTTGAGCATAATGCAAATCCATTCTGTCTTGAATTCTTTCAGGAAAAATAGGGCATTTGTTAACCATTTCACTTCAATGTGTTTATACTCATCCTTTAGGTTTCCATCCTTGTGTAGCTTCTAATAATCTTCTTCAAGTTTAACATCTCCAATCTCTACAAATCTACAGTGAATGTATGCTCGGATGTTTTCAAATAGTAAAACCCTAGGTGGAATACTCGAGAATGCTCCCTTGTCATTAGATTGTGCAACAAACTTAGGGAAAAACTTGTAGTTAGGTTCTTCGTGGGTCAAGTTCTTGATTAGAATGACCTTCTTATCCTTTTCCATCTTGATCTTCGAGGTTCAGGAAGTGGTTTCCATTGTTCATTAAAATTAGGGTTTCTTTGCAAATAACCTGATAGCTCGGTAAGTCTAGATACTCACTGGATGGTTGCTGAGAATGCTCGAGATCTGTTGGAGCTACTTTAAAGATGTTGTGAATAACTCAGCAATGTTATCGCTTTGAATCACTTTGCAATGTTATTTCTCTAAATCGATCATCTTCGCTCTGCAATTTTCTCTTTAACATTGGGTGAACGAATGAGTTCACATTTTTCCTTTTTATAGAAAAATATAACCTAAGTGATGTAATAAATGCTTCACCTACTACTCGGTTGACAAAATGTAGATGCTCGGTTGACACAATAAAGTCTTCAGCTTGGTGAGTATACGAAACTTAGTACACAGTGTTAAATCCGTTGTCTTCCACATGTTTACCAATGTGCAGTTTATGCATTGTTTATATTAACCGACCAGACTAGATTCACATGACATAACATGCAATACCATAGTGCATATTTATTCATGCTAATTTGGCATATTCTTAATGAATATAGGAACTAATCTAAAATATAACTTTGTAGAGCGCAGTTCCATACTTACTTGTATTGCTTAGGTGGGGTTGGTGGAATCACCTAAGCTATTAGATGAGGTGTCACCAACTGTAGTTCTTGGTCCAACACTATCATTGTTTGAAGCTCTCATCCACATTTGATTTCTCATTCTCTTGATGTCTTCAATAGTATTTCCATTTGCAAAAGTGCTTGACTCTGTCACACGGTCTCTAAAGTCCTTTCTTAAGTGACCGACCTTATGACAGTGTAAGCATGACATTCCAGGGTTAGTCTAGTTTCTAGATCTTCTTATCCATTTTCTCATACAATTATCAACTATATGTCCATATCTACCACATGATGTGCAATTTACCCAAGTGTTGTAATCCCAAAATATGTATTACAGACTCTTCTCGGTCGATATGCATTTTCTTGTTCTTTAGGTTTCCAGACTTTCTTTATCCTTTTTCTGCATTCATGAAATGTGTGGCCATGCATGTTGCAAGTAGAACAATGTTTTTCCATGTAATATTTCTACTTTGGTTTTTTTAGGTTAGATTTGCATTCATCTGCTTTGTGTCCATGCTTCTTACAGCTATAAAAATTACCTATGAATGTAGAAGTAGTTTTAGGAATACCTTTTTCTTTTCTCTTGCAAACATTTGATGTGTGGCTTGGTTTTCCACAGTGGTTACATGAACACTTCTTTGGTCTTGGCTTTGTGTAGACATTCCTTTGATCATCTCGGTTTGATGATTCTCCATGCTCGGTATACCCTAAACCGTTATTGTTGTTGAGTCTTCTTTGTCCATTCAGAAATTCATCTATTCTTTTTGTGCCATCTTCAGCTTTCTTGATCATATCATTATAGTATTTTTGAATCTTTTCTTCATGCTTCAGTTTCTCATTTTCTTCTTTTTGTTCACCAATGACTTCCAATTTTCCAATAAGTTCCATGTTTACTCGATTAGCCTCATGACTCATAAGAACTATTTGATTGGTGATCTCAATGTGATGTTCAGTAAGTCTCTATATCTCAAATTCTTTGTCTTGCAATTTTTTAGTAATCTTTCTCCTGTCATCAATAGATAAAGTTCTTTCTTGTTCATCTTGTCTTTCATTATTCATAACATCAACATTCTTACCATCTGTGTCTCTTGACCGATATGCAGTACTTTCACTTGTTCAGTCGGATGTCAATTGATTTCATTTAGATTTGTAATGCTTCCTTCAGATGTGTCAGATGTACTACCAGATCTAGATCCAAATGAATCAAATAGGTCAGGTATCTCTTCTTCATGATAGCCAGTTTCATTTTAGCGAGATGCCATGACTTTTATTTCAGCCAATATCTCTTTCATTTTATTTCTTGCCTCTTTGTATTGCTCAAAGAAAAATTGTATTTGCAATTTCTGATTCTCAATATTTTTATCAAGCTTAAACCTTTCCATTGTATGATATTTTCTCTCAAGTGATTTAAACTTTTCCAAATAAGAGATCTATCTCTAATACCAATTGTTGGAATAATGGAAGGGTGTGTACTAAGAGGGGAGGGGTGAATCAGTACCCTTAAAATTTTTATCAATTAACCTTTAGTATTTATTACTTGAATAATCGACCATTGTAGTTTCTCTACTTTATGCTTGCAATATCATAGCATAAATGTAAATGCATATAGACAAACATTGAAACATTCATGAAACTCATTTACACATGACACAAGTATTTGATAATGCAAAAACCCTTGCTAGAAGGTAAAAAATGTAGTGGGGATGAAACCCACAAAGCTTCACTATCTGCAGAATGGAAGGTGCATGTTAGGGCTACAATCTGTGATCACTTTTGATGATCTTACCCTATTAGGAGTAACATGTTAGACTTGTTAAGTCTACTCAGTTAAGAGATTTTAGAAACATAATGTATGTGTGCACTTGGTTAATATATTTACATAAAGATTGTTAAGTCCACCTTCTTAAAGGATTTTACTACTTGCTACAATTTTTACAGAGTAACAAAATATGTATGACCTGATAGCTTTCAATCTTGAATTTCTGATTACATATCCATTAAGTTCACAAAATGTATGTATCACCTATTGTGATGGATAATACCCATGTTCTTCTCGGTAGCCTTGGATGTAGTTCTTCATAACTGAATTCTTGTTTATTTGTCCTTCTGCATGAAATCCTTTGTCTGATCCATAGATGTCCTTGGTGGCTACAATTATCATGTTCTTGATTTACTAATACATCTATATATACAATACTTTGACCTAATTAGGTTTCACGCTTTTCTTGAATAACTCTCAGATCAAAGGTTTACAACTTGACCTTGATCTCCTATTTTGCATGAATACAATCACTTAAACTAATTAAATCCATCATTTACGCTTTTCTTGATCCAAAAAAAATGGTTGTCCAACTAAGCAAGAAGCTATTTTAAAGACTACAGTGCTTTAGCTGATGTGTAGTTTGAGATCCACTTTTTCCAGTGAAATGATGTCTCTTGGTGTAGACTGGTGCTCGGTGATGTCTTTGTGTACTCGTGCTTGATGATGTCTCTTTAGAATGATGCTCGATTGATATACTACTCAGTGTTCAAATCATTTTTGTGACCACTACGCTTAGTGAATGTTGTTGCTCAGTGATCATGACAGACCGAAATTGTCTGCTTGTATACTAATGACAACTTTTGGTCCTTCTAGGATTATCAGTTTTATGTCATTCATATAATGGGTTATAAAATAAGAGTATTTACCAATGACAAGGCACTAATCTAAACATGTTGTAATTTCTATCTTGTTGGATCATGTTATCTAGTTACACCAGCTTTTGATTAAAAATATTTATATTTTTAATTTTATCTATGGTATTTGTATCTCATGCTCCATAACAATTGAGAATTAATGAATAATTAGATCTTACTTAGTATTTTCTTTTTATTGTTGAGCCTTTTGTGAGATAATTTTTTTATCAAATTCAGGGATATGTTCAATGATTGTGGTATAGTATTGAATTTAGGTCTACGCGCATTGGTCGTGTAGAGCCAAAAGTATCTAGGTGGTTTTTAATCCTTGTTAGTTGGTCCAGTCATTCATGGGGGTTTCATCATTGGATTTGGAAACTCTTTAGAATTTGTAGTGAGTGTATTGGTAATTATTAAAGCATAAATATTTTTGGGAACCAACACATCCCTTTTAAGGTTTCACTATTTTATTTCTTCTCTTCTTCTCTTCCTTTAACTATCAACATGGTAAATATGCTAACATTTTAAGGGGGCATACATATTTCAGTCACTTGTGCATTGTTACATGTGGCATGTCCATATTTTTACCTAGTGGTGTGTCTCTTTTATGTCTACACTTGTGCATGTCTCTTTTTTGCCTGTTGTGGTGAATGTCAATTTAATTTGGGCCTATTAGTCTCTATTAGTAGTGGCCCTCTTTCACAAAATAATTGTTTGTATTGAGCATCTTATTCCAAATATTTTATCACCTATCATAACACAACTAAATATATTGTGATATATCTTTTTATCACTACCATCTTCATGAGCCCTAGTGATAGATTAAGCTAGTGCATGAGTCATGTAGTCTCTTCAACATTGGTTTATTTTCTTTCTTTTGGGTGAATTATTCCTTGAAGTAATTAATCATCATGTTCTTCTCTTATTTTTATAATTCTTCTATGGGTTGTGTTTTTTATGTATTTTGGAGATGACACATAGTGCTAAAATGACATTTTATATCAAGGTCTCTTTCACTTTGTTGAATCTAAACTTTTAGTTAGTTTGTTGTTTTTTATTTGCCTCCTTTTATGTGGTATACATGTTCTTTATATTTATTTATATATATATATA
>MU228022.1:5643397-5690132 GCA_018584345.1 Thuja plicata
ATATCCAGGTAGACATGTAGATAGATAGATAGATAGATAGACAGACAGACAGACAGACAGACAGATAAACAGATGGATAGATAGATAGATAGATAGATAGATAGATAGATAGATAGATAGATAGATAGATAGATAGATAGATAGGTAGGTAGGTAGAAAAGTATACAAGTAGACAGATATACAGGTAGACAAGTAGATAGGTAGACAAGTAGATAGATAAACAGGTAGACAAATAGAGAGATAGAGAGATAGACATGTAGACAGACAGACATATAGAAAAACAGGTAGAGAGACATACAGACAGGCATACAAATAGACAAATAGATAGATAGATAGATAGATAGATAGATAGACAAACATAGAGATAGATAGAGAGACAGACAGATAGACAGACAGACAAATAGATCGATAGAGAAACAAATAGAGAGATAGAGAGATAAATAGATAGACATATAGAGAGACAAATAAACGGATAGACAGATAGACAGGCAGATAGATAGATAGATAGATAGATAGATAGATAGATAGATAGATAGATAGCTTTTGGATAATCATTACATGTTAACACTAAATATTATATTTGAATTAATCTTGTGACATAAGTGATATTTTATGTTTATGAATTAAAAAAATTAAATAAATAAATAATATTACAAAGTTATTATTGTAATTTCAAATTTAAAAGTATTATAACTTATCTTATTTTACTCATGAAATTTATATGCTTTATATTTAAAAATAATTTTATTAAATAATATTTTTTGTAACAATATAAGATAAAATAAAAATAAAAAAAACTAAAATAAAATAACCCACCTTTCATGAAATAGTAATAGTAATACGTATAATTGATCTTTGTCTAAAAATATATTGATAAAAAAAAACTTTAACTTTTTAAAAATATTATGACTTCATGGTGATATAACTCTTTCATATGAACTATTAAAAAATAAATACAGAAAAAGAAATGTGTAAAAACTTTGCAAAGATGAAAATATAAAAGACAAAAGAAATCTATCTTATCAAAAATAATTCATTAAAAATTTAGCATATGAAATTTGTTATATCTATATGAGATTGTCATCTTTTTAAAAAAAAATTATGAGTGTAAAACAAAAAATAACTAACATCAATTATAGAGTGAAGTTGATAGACTTACACTTATACAAATATAAACTAGAAAATAATAATTTATAAAATACATAAAACTTATATAAAAAGGATAGTGACACTCATTTTTCACACAATTATATAAGGCATATACAAATATTTACTTATTAATTTCATTCATCAAGTTTTAAGCTATAAAGACTTTTAAAATATAGTAATTTTACCTAAATCTAAGTGTCTATCTAATAAATTAAATAATTTTTTTATCGACTCCACTCTTCTTTATTTTGCTAAAATCTTTCATTCAAACAAACATTAAAAAAATATTATAAACACCTAAAATCAAATATGAATCTAAAATTATTGTGCTAGTAAAGGAGTCCAAAGATTGACGAGTGTTATAGTAGCCAAAAGTAAGTAAATTTCTATAGTCGAATGTTCTTCTTTAACATCATGCTTTGTTTATAAGTTTTTATTTTATACTTCCATATTAGTTTCTATCTACTGCTATATATTGTTTCTATACACATACAAACTATAATTTGTAGTTATCTTCTTATAATTGGTTGTATACAATTATTGCTATCTTAAATTATTAGACACACACAAATATAAATATATTTACATACATACATAGATGTATATGTATCTATGTGTGTGTGTATGCACGCGCGCGCCTTTGTTGCTTCTACGTATCTTTAACAACCAAACAAATTAATTTGTAAGAGAGATGTAATGTGAATTGCATGTTACACTTAAAGGAATTATCATTGAGATCTTGGGATCTTATCTTTTAGTATTTCATCTAGAAGAAAAATATGGGATGAAGTACCTAGATTAATAGATTTGTAATTCTTTTTTGTACCCATTTAAGAGGTACCAATTTTTATTTTTTATTTAATCTCGTAATTATTGCATGGAGGAAGGTGTTGATCCTCACAAAAATATAAAATATATATTATTATGGCCTCATATTAGTTGCATGCCCATTTTAAAAATATTCAAACTTCAATTGAGTACTAACCCCACTTTACCTCATGAAAATTAAAGTTGAGTTATTTTTGGTATCTAAAGTACATAACTTTTTGTATAATTATATTTCTCTATTTTATATTATAAGTATAATATCATTATTATAACTCCATTATATCTAAATACATTTGAAAATCTTATTTTATTTCTAAGAGAATGTATAAAGTGAGTTGTAAAAAGTTCCATTTAGAGGAAAAAACATGTGATAAAGTACCTAGGTTAATGGGTTTATGGTCTATTTTCTTCCATGGTGCATTTAGTTTCCTAATCATTGCATTGAGAAACATTCCTATACTCAAAAAATAGAAAATAAATATTTATTGCACATGCATATATTAGTTATGTGCCCATTTTAAAAAGTTTCAAATCTCAATTAATTACTAACCCCACTTTGCCTTACAAAGGCCAACATTGGGTTACTTTTAATATCTCAAGTCCATAGCCAAAGAATTTAGTCACTAGCCAAAGAATTTAGTTGTTCAAGAAATATTTGTTGTATGGTAAACAAAACCTTTAACTTTTAATTCTATTTAGTAATATTCAATTTATAATTTATTTTTATTATTCTAGTATAAATGCTAAGAAATTTTAATGTAATATTGATTGATATTTCCATGGTTCAATGAAGTATTAAAATAATTCTTTAAGTTTATAGATGTTTTATTTTAGAGTTTACAATTAATTATGATATAATGTATATTAGCTAAATCAGAAAATTTATTGAAGAGTATGTGTATTTTTAAAAGATATTTTTCTCTAATAAATAATTGATTATTTTTATTGTTAAAGAATTGTCTTTATAGCTCTTTATTTGTTTTAGTAAATTTGTGTTGTTTGAAGGAAGGCAAACAAAGGTCCAAGTTTTGAAGAATTAAATTCTCACTATCAGTTCATTTAGTGTAAGTTAAATTCTTTATTGAAGAGATCAACATTTGTAACATAAATTAATATAATATTTGTTAATAAAATATATTGAATTTATTATGATAAATTTTTTTAAAAAATCAACAATATATAAACATAATGCAGATAATAAAATAAACTAATATAAAATTAAATGTTTCTAAATCTAAAAATAACATAAAATTTAATTTAAAATTATTTCTCATTTATTTGAATTTCTAACATAGATTTCAAGTGGCAAACAATAGCTTATTATATTAAAAAAATTATTTAAAACATACCAATTTTACATAGGAAGCAATCTTTAAAAATTAAGCATGTGTTTTAGAATTCCCTTTATAATATTTGTATTAATTTTAAGATGATCTTTTATATTCAAAGGGTGCATATAATTTTTGGTTGAGAAGGAAAATAAAAGTGAAATTTGTAAAGATCTATAATATAAATTAAAATATTATTCATGCATGCGAGATTTACATAATAAATTGTATTTAGATGACAAGACTTTCATTATCTATTTTTCATATATTATAACTCACAAAGGATGCATATAATCCTTTTTAAAGAAGGGAGATAAAAGCAAGATTCTTTAAAGCTCATAATATGGTGTAGCAAAAATTTTAAGACACAACACAACTTTTTAATACTTCATTTCTTCAAGATTTGAACTTGTGACTTCAACATAGAAATAAAACAATAAGACCCTTTATATAATTTCTAAAAGAAATTTTTTATTAATTAAAATATACCAAAAACAATTATTTTAAGAAAATTTAGAGAGATGTAAGAGCAATTTGATATTTCTAACCCATTTAAGAAACCAAATCTAACACTAACATTACTAATAAAAAACTTGATAAAAAAATAGGACAACTAATTTTATATCCAAATGGTGCATATAACATTATATATGCAAAAACACACACACACACACACACACACACACACACACACACACACATATATATATATATATATTTTTGCATTTTGAAATACTAATATAATTAAATATATTCTAATAAAAATGATTTCATAATATGTTTTGATTTGTGTGCTAATGAGTTTTTTAACTATAAAATCCTATATGTATGCATATATGACACATAATTAATTGAATGATAAAACTTTTATTTTCTACTCCTCAAATTTAGATTGTCTTTTAAAAGATGCATATTACCTTTTCTTTTGCAAAGGAAATAATAATAAAGAAAGAATGATAAGGATTTTCCTTAAGTAAAAGTTCTTATTCTATGATGTCTCATGCACTACTTTCACATAAATTTCTATTGAAAGATAAAAGAACAAGTCCCTATAAAGAACCACTTCCTAAAGATTTTTTTTATAAGCAATCAATATCAAGGATTCTAACTTGAAATTTTTTAGAGAATAAGATAGAGCAAATTTTGGAGAGATTTCTATGAGGCTAAACATTTTGCAATGTTAAGGTTGAGGTTATATATCCCACCAAATGAGAATCTATTATATCAAGTTGTTTTTGGAATAATCTCAACCTCATCCTTTTAGGAAATTAGACCTTTACACTCAATATAACTTTTTTAATAATGTATTTAAGCTAATAAATTTCTAGAATTATAGTTACAATAGTCCACGACTAGATAATGACACTCTGATAGACATAAGATAGAGTTTTTAGAGGTACAAACTCAAAGATGTGATCTATAACACACAACATACCTATATACATGCATACTAAGACACACAAAGACCACATTGAGCATCAAAGAACAATAGAAAACTTATCATTTGAAATCATTGATGATAGGTCATTCCACATCTAATCCAACTCTAATAGCAATCCAATTAACTATAGCTCACACATTATTTAGGTAATGGTAGTTGGCCCTATTAATTTTGCCTTATCTATGTAGTGTGCTAGAGATGATGGATAAATGGGTAGATTCCTTGACTATTTGAGTAGTCCTAGAGCTCAAGTTATTATGTTTTCCTTCTAATGAATGAAACTAGGTTTTTAAATTATTGATTTGTTTTGTGATTTTTTCATTGACCTTCACCCACTCCTTAAATGTAGTACACAATTTTGTCATCTCTAGTGACATGTTAGTACACAACATTTCAATTTCAATTTCCAAACGAAAAAATAAATTTAAACACAAGATGTGATCTATAACATATAATTATATATAATATACTTATAATATTCATATACACGCACTTGGATAGATACAAACACAAAGATGTGATCTATAACATGTAATAATATACCTATAATATTCATATACATGCATAATAAGACGCACAAAGACCATGATGAGGAGAGAAATCCAACCACTAGTAACAAAGAACAATAGAAAATCTTATCATTCGAATTCATTGACAATAGGTCATTCCATATCTAATCTAACACTAATAGTAGTCCAATTAACTATACCTGTCAACATTACTTAGGTAATGGTAATTGATCAAGCATTGATTTTGCGTTTATTATGTAGCACACTAGAGATAGTCAAGATAAATGTGTAGATTCCTTGACTATTTGAGTAATCCTAGAGCTCAACTTATCTTGTTTTCCTTATAATGCATGCAAGTAGGATTGTACATTATTGATATCTTTTACTTCAAAGTTTTCATTGACCTTCACATGCTCCTTAAGCATGGTTGTCAATTTTCCATTGACCTTCACCTGCTCCTTAAGTGTAGTACACAAGTTTTTCATCTCTAGTGGTATGTTAACTTACATAACATTTGAATATGAATTTCTGAATGAAAAAAATAGATTTAGAAAATGTAACAAAGGAATAACACTTGGACATATCCTTTTGATGACAACATGGTGGCAAATTTTTGACAATCACATTGTGTACTGAAGAAGAAAAGCCACAAATAGTTGATTTCTCTAACCAAGCTTGGATAAAGAAGGTAGGGGAAGATCATCAATAGCCATTATAACTAACTTTGTGCACCCTAAGCTCCTAAATAGTACATCAAATTTTGGCATTTTTCGTTGTCTTTGTATGCTACCTAATTGCTTATAGGTATTGCTTTGGCTTATGGGTAGTAAATATGAACTTTTGTAGGATCCCTAATATGCACAAGGGTCAAAAAGTGGTTATTTTGAAGTATTGTTTGAAACATGTTCCCTATTGCCCCGATACCAATTTGCTTTTATAACCCAAAAAGTTGCACAATTGATCCAATACTTATACAAATGCCCTAATAATCGTGCACTATTGGTACCAATAAATTTGCACAACGATCTGATTACTATTTTTTTCGTAGAAAATGAGCTACTATTGGCCCTATATATGAGTTTTTAGTGGATTTTTAATTAGCAAATTTCAATGAACTACAATGGGAACATGGTCGGTAAGTGGTACTCTTACCCTAGGCAACGAATCCATGAGGGAAAAACACAACATGAAATCATGAAATAAAATTAGAAGCAATGTTTGAGAAGCTCTTCCCATCCAACCTTTCTATCATTCCCGCCACCTATTATTTTTAAGATTGGGGAGGGCACATCTAAAGCTCTTCATATCCAACTTCTCTCTATCCTTTCCACCACCTATCACTTATAAGATTGGAGAGTGTGCTACATCCAAAGCTCTTCCTATCCAACCTCTCTCTAGCCTTTCCACCACCTATTGCTTTTAAAGAGGGCCCAACATCTAATTATTCTCATTAAAGTTATTGATAAACACTCTTACATCTATCTCCATATTTATCAAAAGTTTCATTCTTAATAAACTCTTCATGAATCATTCAACTTCACATAAACTAAAACTCACTCTTTTTTAAATTATTAATAAACTCTTGATGAATCATTCAACTTCACTAATAAACTAAAACCCACTCTTTTTTTAATACCCAAAATTACAAATTTCGAGCTCCCCCTTAAAATTTGGGACCAAAAATTCAATAAAAGGTGAGGAATTCAAAAAATTTCACATTTTCATATTCCCAAAGCTGCCGAGAAGCATGGTAAGTGTAGGGAATGATGGGTCCCTGAACCTCTTTAACGGTAACCCACGCGTTGCTAAACCTAACCCACATTTAACCGCGGTTAGTCCGGCTTATATTACTATCGCAAAGTGCTCCACTTCATGAACGTCGGTTCCTTGTATTTTCATTTCTCACAAATTCCTTGTCTTGGAGTGTGATTCACACGCAGAGAAAATCTTCTGAGGATTGTAACGCATTTTTCACACTCAAATTTGAGTAAAAAATGGCAGTTTTTTTAAAAAAGTGTCTTGCACCATTGTATATTGTAGAATCTGTGTTTGGAATAATATAGTGCAGAATTGAACAAGTGGGCATGTGCTCTAACTCATATTTTAGCTGTTTCTTTTCACCTTTTAGAACTCTGAACTCCCTGCATGCCAGTTAGATCGAAGCCTCCTTGATGTTGTTATCCACAAACATATATTTAATGTGTATACCTCCCTTGATCTAGCTGCCCGAGTACTTGTTTGGCTGTATACATATTGTATATATGTTTCATTGATCTGGGTTCTGGACTGATTGCATTTGACTGAAGGTTGAGTGGTTTGAGTGTAGAGTTGAAATGGGGAAGGCTTCAAAGGACCATGATCTTTGCATGAAAACTGAAATTGAAGAAGCTATAGGCAGGTTCCCTTCCTGTTTACAGGTAATTCTGTCATAAACACGCATCCTAAGCTGTTTATTGATTTGGTGGCATGATTTTTCTTTGATGAAAGGATTGAATTTTGTTATATTTTGATTGGTGAAGATTGAAAAATATGTTTGCATGGTGTATTTCTTGAATAGTATGTGAAAAACATATTAATTGGGAATAGTGCAATGATTTGCTGTGGGTTTGGGTTTCCCTAGTAAATGTTCTGTTGCAGAAGTAGGACTGGGAAAACACTTCTTGTTATATCAATTGGTATATGCAATGCTAGTATGTGGACATTTGTCTCTGTGGGGGATGTTCTGTACCAAGTAGCAAGTAAAAACACCAGTTTGTCTGTGGGTAGTATTTTTGCAGTTCTATTGGGAAAGGACTAGAAAATTATGGTGAACAGTGTCAAAGTGGTACACTACAAATTTGAACCTGTTTTTCCAGTACAGTACAATCTTTTTCATGAAGTCTGTACAAGTAGTGTTGCTTGAATTTCATTGAAGAATGAGCTTGGATTGCTATACTGTGTCAAGGGTTTGAGCTTGTTTTTGTACTGGAATTCTATGAAAATTTCAGATGATTTTGAGTATGAATTAGTGAAAGAGCACGAGATTATATGAAATTCTCGGATGATTTTGAGTATGGATTAATGAAAGAGCATGAGATTATAAGAAATTTTCAGATCATTTTGAGTATGGATTAATTAAAATAGCATGTGTTAAAAGCCTTGGGTATTACTAGTTTTCACCCACTGATTTTAGTTCATTCTTTGTATACTTGAAAGGAGAGTACTCTGCCCAAAATTTACTGTTTGATAGGTTAGATGGACAGAAGTCCCTATGTGGTCTTTTGATGTGGATTCTCATTTATAGGTGAAATGACACAAGCTTTTTGTTTGCTACTTGAGGTCTTGACAATAGATGTGTGGTCTTTCAGATTATGGAGGAGCTGAAGGAGCTTGGGAAGATTGTAGTGCCTGTGACAGCCATGAACTGTGTGGTGTATCTGAGATCAATGGTTTCAGTTCTATGTTTAGGCAGATTGGGGAAGATAGAATTGGCGGGGGGTGCACTTTCTATAGGTTTTACAAACATCACAGGGTATTCAGTTCTATTTGGATTGGCATCAGGAATGGATCCAATTTGTAGTCAAGCATTTGGCTCTAAGAATTGGGACCTCATTGGTCTTTCTCTCCAGAGGACCATTCTGATTCTTCTTACTGCCTGTATGCCTATAAGCCTTTTATGGATCAATTTGCAGAACATCATGCTTTGGATGAGCCAAGATGCTGCAATTACAGCAGTTGCAAGCACATACTGTCTTTTCTCACTTCCTGATCTTCTTACAAACAGTTTATTGCAGCCTCTTCGTGTGTACTTTCGATCTCAAGGCATTACCACACCAATGATGTGGTGCTCTGCTCTGGCAGTTGTTCTGCACATTCCTCTAAATATCATCCTAGTTTTTGTTTTTCAATTGGGTGTTCCAGGAGTGGCAATTGCTGCTGTTTTAACTAACCTTAACATGGTGTTCCTCTTGCTTGGGTACCTTTACTTCACTGGAGTATACAAGAGGACTTGGAAAGGCTGGTCTGCTGATTCCTTTGGACAATGGTGGCCTTTGCTAAGTCTAGCTCTTCCAAGCTGCTTTGCAATATGCCTTGAATGGTGGTGGTATGAGATTATTACCTTACTAGCAGGTTATCTCCCCAACCCACAAGCAGCAGTAGCAACAACTGCAATCCTAATGCAGACAGCCAGCCTAATGTACACTGTCCCATTGGCGTTGAGTTCCTCTGTTTCAACTCGAGTTGGAAACGAGCTTGGGGCTTGTAGGCCTGCAAAAGCCAAGCTTGCCACACTTGTAGCCCTTGGATGCGCTGTGATCATAGCCCTGTTCAGTCTAACATGGACCACTATCCTAAGATACAAATGGGGAAAGCTCTTCACAGAAGATCCTCAAGTCTTGGCCTTGACTGCTGCAGCTATGCCTATTATAGGACTATGTGAATTGGGCAACTGTCCTCAGACAACCGGTTGTGGTGTTCTTAGAGGAAGTGCCAGGCCTGCAATTGGAGCCAGGATCAATCTTGGGTCATTTTACTTTTTGGGCACCCCTGTAGCTCTGGTACTTGCCTTCTGGTTGAAGATTGGATTTGGAGGCTTATGGTATGGCCTTTTGGTGGCTCAGTTTGCTTGTGCATTTTCAATCCTATTTGTTGTTCTGAATACTGATTGGGATTGTGAAGCAACCAAGGCGAAGCAACTCACTGGAATCCATGTCAAAGCCCACTTGCAGATGGCATGTATAAAAGAAGATGAAGAGACAGGCTGTTTGACAAGTTAAAAATGAATAGAATACCCTACTTTAGAGCATACCATAGTTGCACTTCAATCTAACTTATGGTTACTAATTTTTTTTTGGAGAAGATAGGAATAAGCTACTTAGTGAGATCCAGAGCATCTCAATATTCAGTTGTCACTCTGAACTCTGATGACGAGTCTATTCAAGATAAGGGCATATTCCTCACTGTTCACGACAATGCTGCCCCTTGACAGTATTTCCCCTTGAGACAGAAGGCTTAGGGATAACCATCAATCAATCCCTTCATTGATGCTTAGAATTTCAATGTCTCATGGATGCCAAAATCAGCATTCCCTTTAATCTTGCCCCCTTTCATTCCTCCCCTGCTGCCCCCCCAAAAAATCAAGGACCATACTCGGCAGTGGAAGTTGTTTTCACTTACCCTGTGATGTGCAAGTTCAATGTTTGGGGCAAATGGAACAAATGCTGAGAATAATGATGCATAAATTCCAATATCTTCTTACAGTGGCAATTCAATCATATTTACTGACAATTGAATGCCATTTCTTCCAATGTACCAGAACTGGGTGTATGGATATATCATATACCAAGTAGAATTGTTGGGCTTGTTCCAGGCTTTTGTGAAATGGGCACTTTGCTTTCTAAGTAGGCAAATTTTTCAGTAGAAAGGACATTCATTTCTTCATATAATTTAACAAAGTTGTCCTTTCAAAGTACACAAGTAGTCTCTGTAAAGTAATCTCTTATCTATTAGATTATGATTTACTCTTGCCAAATTTTGCAGAATCCAGCATCACAAGGCCTTACTTTATTGTTTTGGCAAAGTAGTTCTTTCAGTGTACAGAACTGGTCTCTGCAAAGTTATGTAAAAAGTATCAGATTCCAACCTTAGTAATCATACAAGTTTTGTAGAATCTAACATCTCAAGTTTTATAGCATTAAGAAAGTTATTTCTGAGATGTTGCAGTGGCATTTTTTTCACTTTGATAGTGACTTGTTCACACAACTATCTATGAGCCTAATCATGTTTTTGATGCTGCCATTATAATTTTCTTGGCTGATCTGTATACTAAATATAAACCAATAGTGTTTCAAATTGTGTTAATATATGCCTCTACTTCTATTCCGACGCGTCTTTACCAATTTGAATACGCACGTTATTTTGTTTTTCATATAATACTTTATAATTACGTGGCAGTATACAAAGACCCAAACATTTATTTTTATTTTCTTACAAGGGAATGAGTAATTTTTTAATGGATGATTTCAGAAGATCATTTTAGCTATGTGATATGGAAATATGAGTTTTAGATCAAATTTTTTTCTACTACAAGTAAGGACAAGGATTGGGGGACATAATGGTGTTATAGCATAGGATCTTACATTCAACAAGGTTTGATCTCAACCTCAATCAAAACAATCGTTACATAGTAGCATACAAATAAAATATGCAGGCAGCCTGTTGAAGCAAAATCAAATATTGGTACATGAATAAAACCAATGAAGCAAGAGACCCCTTCATCATTTGCTCACTTGAACTCACGACTTTGGGAGTCAAGAGGATCCACCGCCACATAAACCATTGTGAAACATAGAAGCAACTTACGGAACCCGGGTGAGCTCATTCACAACTATTCAACTTCACCATAAGACTAAAGGTCCATTGACAAATTTAATAACTTTTTACATATTTCTTCTCATATGAGTATCAATATTAGACCAATATAACCTCTCTTTACAAGCAAATATAATGGAAATCACCCATGGAAAAAACCAAGAGGCACTACTTAGAAATCCACTTTATTTAGAAAACCAGCTCTATATTGAAGTCAATTATGGAAGACCAAAAGGCACAATTTACATTCCACTTTAATGCCACTATGGAGAATTGAATTTATAATGGATGGTTCATAAGGCACAACACTTGGTGAAGGTTTTGCAAATGAGGATGCAAGCAGAGTGGGTTTAACCATGGAGGAAACTCCGTAGTTAAGTGCGCTCTAGCTGGAGTGGTACTGGGATGGGTGACCTCCCGGGAAGTCCCGGTGCTTCACCTCTGTGAGCATCACCCAGAGCCAATAAGTGCTAAGTGTTCCATTCATTCTCATGAGAGATGGGTTTGTGTAAACCACTACTCATGAATCAAAGGTCAATGAGTTTGACTCAAAAAACTACACAGTTGAATCCAAGTAGAATTAAAAAAAAATTAATTGGTCAAAAATTTTAAAAAAAAAAAATTAGCATTGGTCGAAATTTCGACCAATGGACTAAAGATTTCGACGGGATTGCTATGCTTTTCACCAATGAAATGGTCCAAATTTCAACCACTGCCACGCTTCGTTTCTACCAAACATTGGTCGAAATTTCGACCATTCGACTAAAGATTTTGACGGGCTTGCTATGCTTTCCACCAATGAAATGGTCGAAATTTCAACCACTGCCATGCTTCGTTTCTACCAAACATTGGTCAAAATTTTGACCATTGCACCAAAGAATTCGACGGGATTGCTATGCTTTCCACTAATGAAATGGTCAAAATTTCAACCACTGCCACGCTTCGTTTCTACCAAATATTGGTCGAAATTTTGACCATTGCACCAAAGATTTCGACAGGATTGCATTGCTTTCCACCAATAAGATGGTCAAAATTTTGACCAATGCCATGCTTCGTTTCTACCAAAGATTGGTCAAAATGTCGACCATTGGACTAAAGATTTCGACGGGATCACTATACTTTCCACCAATGAGATGGTCGAAATTGCGACCATTGCATGGTCTCAATTTCGACTATTGCATGGTCCAAATAAAAAAACGACGGCGATTTTTGTCATATAAAACAAGAGCTATAGTCGAAATTTCGACCTCTATTTTGGTCGAAATTGCGACCAATAATAAAAATGTCAAAAAATTGACCAAAAAAAATGACGAAAGGTTTGGTCGTGAATTCAACCAAGTACTGTCAAAATTTTGACCAATTTTCGTCGAAATTTGAAGTCAAATTTACTAGTGCCTATTAAAACTCAACCCTTTGACATACTTCTGATATTTTAAGAACCATTTAAAACACTATCTAAGAAAAGTAATGATCTATAAAATCTATCACTAAGACATTGGAAGATAAATTTTGTTATGATATTGCATGAGGATTCAACTAAGTCAAACTCATTGACCCATATTTAATGAGTAGTGGTCCAAAAGAATCCAACTCTCATGAGATTGAATGGTACGCTTAGCACTCATTGCATCTAGGTGATGCTCATAGAGGTAAAACATTGAGCCTTCTCTGGAGGCCACCCATTTGAATACTATTGCAACTCAAACAAGCTTAATCATAGAGTTTCCGCAAAATTAAGTTCACATAATTTCTACTCAATTTGAAAAAAAATTCACAAGATCCACTACCAAATAAAAGACATGGTATAAGAAAAGTTTAAATCTTGTCCTTCGGTTGAAGGTGAGGAGGTGAGTGAGCTCTGCAAATCTATGTTAGTGTTTTGCTAGGCCATCTTTTAGGGTTATCGCACTGTCTGCTCCAATTGCTTTCAAACCACATTTATTGCGGGATTTCAAAAGTCTTTTAATGGCTCCAGCCAACTTTAGGACAATAGTTTTTGTTGGTGCTGGATTTTTGGCATTGGGAGATCATGGCTCCTTCGAGAAAGCATCCTTGCAAGTTTGTACTGACAATGTCCCATGAGGTAAGGCTTTTGTTAGCCCATATATGATTTTACCAGTTCAAGATTTTGATAATGTCTATGATTGACTTGAGAAATTTACTTTAATAGGATACTTTGTTGGTCATGTTCCTCCTAAAAATGTGTTGCAAGACTGGGTCGCCAAGGCTTGGGCCCCTCATGGGGTCCACCTTGAAGGTGTGCAAAATTTAACCAAGAGTTTCTTCCTGTTTCATTTTGGGAACCCTTCTCATGTAGACGGTGTCCTTAAAAAATGGTCCACGGTTTGTCTGTTCTTCCCTTTTGGTCTTTCAACCCTAGTCTCCAGACTTTTTAGTCTCTGATGAGAAGAAACTTAAGGTCCCTATTTGGATTGAATTTCTTGGTCCTCCCTTGCCATGTTGGACACTTTTACAGAATATTACTCAAACCCTTGGTAGGGGTGTTTGTGTAGAGAAAGACCATTTTTTCCATGCTCACCCTCTGAAGAGGGTTTGTGTGGAAATTGACCTTGCTAAAGAGCTCAAATATACTATTGAGATTTAGGTTGGTGGGCAATGTTTTTTTCAGTGTGTCATGTATTTCAATTTTCCCAATACATGTTTCCACTATCAGTTTGTTGATTATAAGATCAAGGATTTCCCTTTGACAACTCCAAGGACCAAGTCCCCTCCTAAGGAGACCACTTTTTCAAGGGCCCCATATATCCCATAGGCAGATGCAGGTTAGAAAACTGTGGTCTGTAAAGGGAAAAATGCGTTGACTTTCCAGCCAAAGAGGATTCTCCTTCCTCTGCTTCACCATCCCAGGATTCTGGGTCATGGAAGGCTTCTAAGAGCGCTTCTCCCCACCGGGGAATTTGAAAGGCTGGCTCCCAGGGGACTACATCGACACCCACTATATCTCATGTTAGGCCCAAAAGGAGGCAAGCACAATTGAGAGGGGGGGTGAATCAATTGTACACACCTAATCAATTTATTTTCACTTTAGCCACTTAGATTTGAAAGATAAACAATAATGCAAGATCCACAACACAAAACTCAAAACACAAAGATTTGTTCTCGAGGAAACCTGGTTAAGGGAAAAACCTCGGTGGGAATCAAACCCACAAGATAAATACTCTGCTATAAGTACTAGTCGGTTAAGAGAAAAATAGAGAATAAACGACGCACAAGCAACCACAGGCTTATAGCCTAATCAGCTGGTACACTGCTCACAATATAATCTTAGATTTGGCCCTCAGTTGGGTTCACCAATCTATATTCACTTACAACAGGGTGGACAAACACTCCATTACAACAAAACTGACAAACAACATCTTCAATGCCAATACAGTTCCAATGAAGTACAAACTCTGCCTTAAAGAAACAACAATTCTTCTTACAATTGCATACTACCACATATCTCTCTCTCTTACATGATTACAAAATAATCTCTCATTTATACCAATTACAAATCAACCACTAGGTCGGCTAGACCTATTACAATAAAAGATGCAACCTTTAAGCTCAATCTTCCAAGTGATCCAAATCAAGTCGGCTAAGACTTAGATATGACCCAGATCATCAACCACAAACACGCTTGAGTGACATCCAAGAAACATCAAGAATCTAAACATGTTACTCCATTAGGTCGACTAAGACCTAACTGAGGCAACACTAACACTCTACCCAAAACAACAAATCCAATCACATCCAATGATGCAATCCAAGAGCACAATCATTACATGATCCAAGAACACCAACAAGCAACATGAATAATATTCAGAACACTCACATAATCTCATCTCTATCTCTGATCAATAGGAACACCATATACCAAACTTTGTCATAACAAAAGATAGATTGTCATACTCTAAATCATGAACAACACTAGCTGTGAACATAATGATAAGGCACCATGCAACCACCAGCTTCGCAACCTCTGAAACATTAAATCAAGGATGTACCGATCCAAATACTCAACCTCTGTACACAGGAACAATGCAACAACAACAACCAAAAACTTGATCAATCAATACTCAAACTATCATCACAACATCCGCGAAGCTCTGTAGACAAACTATAGATACCATAGAACAACACCTTATGATCACAACTCTAGATCTTAAATATAGCACCTGACCAACTGAAGTCTTCTTCACCGAAAACATTAAACACACTATCTGAAACAGTAACCAATATGTTGACATCAATGACAAAACATTAATGTTAGCACACCCAAAAACCAAACTCTAACCAAACTCTGACATGCTCAATAATCATCCAACAATCTCCCACTTTCGCTTTGATGGCAACATGCAAAATGAAAAACTGATCAATGCACAACATCATTAATATATCCACTTGATCACTCTAATTATCCAACTTCAACACAATCTCTCCCAAGCTCTATTTTTACTCTGTTTTTCACATAATCTCTCCTCCTTTGACATCAATGGCAAAGGACCAAAGATATCAAAAAGAATGGAACTCACCTCAAAAGGAAAAAAATAAAAAATCTCAGTATCAAACCAAAGTAACCATAAGACTGCTCCCCCTAAGGAGTAGTCCCCAAACTCATCAATCTAGTGAGTGATATTGTGATAGGCTTACTGGATTGATGTCATCCTCAGCATCAATTGCTCTGATCGGGAGGGGCTATCACCCCAAGCTTCTCACTGAGATACACAAATGTATCCTTTGGCAAAGGCTTTGTAAAGATGTCAACAATATGTTCCTTAGTAGATACAAATTCTAGTTTTACTTTATTTTCATTGACTTTATCCCTCAAGACATGAAATTTAATAAAAATATGCTTTGTTCTTGATTGTAACACAAGATTCTTTGAGATACTTATAGCACTAGAGTTACATAGTAGATAACAATAGGTTCATCAATGCTTATCTTTATATCCTTCAACATTTGCTTCATCCAAATAGCTTGATTACAGTTTATTGCAGCATCAACATACTCAACCTAAACAGTATATTGAGAAATACAGTCACACTTTTTACTAATCCAAGATACTAGTCTCTTACCCAAAAAGAATGCACCTCCACTAGCACTCTTTCTTCCATCAACATTTCCTGACCAATCAAAATCAGTGTATGCACATAGAGTAAAATTATCATCTTTTTCATACCATAATCCACAGTCAATTGTACCCTTCAAGTATTTGAAAATTATTTTGACAACAACTATATATGATTCCTTTGATTCAACTTGAAATCTCGTGGGAATTCCAACAACATTTGATATGTCTGGTCTAGAATGAGTTAGATATTGTAGTCATCCAATCATATATTTGTATAGTGTCTGATTAGCAAGGAGAACCATCATCTTTAGTTAACTTACAACCAATAACCATAGGAGCTCCTACCAATTTTGAATCTTCCATACCAAATTTCTTCAGTAATTCTCTGACATACTTGGATTGTGTGATAAAAATTCCTTTATCCAACTGTGTAATTTTCAATCCAAGAAATAATTTCATCTCTCCTATCATAGACATTTCAAATTCTTTTTGCATTTCATCAGCAAAACCTCTACTCAACTCATCATTACCACCAAATATAATATCATCAACAAATACTTCAATAATCAAGATATTATCATCAATTATTCTGAAATATAAGTTACTATATGCATTTCCCTTACTAAAACCAATCTTTATCAAATACATGTCCAATCTATCATATCAAGCTCTACGAGCTTGCTTTGATCCATATAAAGCTTTCTGCAATTTACAAACCATTTCTCCTTCAATTAGAGTAAAACCATCATGTTTCTTAATATAAACATCTTCCTCTAGTTCACAATTCAAAAATGCAAACTTAACATCCATGACTTTAATTTTTTTTTAAGTTGCATATGCAAGAAATAATCTAACAACTTCAAGTCTAGCTACAAGAGAAAATGTCTCTATAAATTCAATACCTTCTATTTGTGAATATCATTTGCATACCAGTCTTGCTTTGTTCTTAACCACTTTATCATCTTCATTCAACTTATTTCTGAATACCCATTTAGTACCGATCACAATTTTGTCAAAAGGTCTGGGTACAAGAATCCAAGTCTTGTTCTTCTCAATATGATCAATTTATTCTCTCATTGCTTTCATCCAACTCTCATCATTGCATGCTTCTTTTATATCTTTAGGTTCAAATTCAGATAACAAACATGTTTCATCCATAGCAATTTTTCCTCTAGTTTGAATGGCTCTATTCTTATCACCAATAATAACATCTTCAGAATGATTAATCCTTACATACTGTGGAGTTTTTGGTGTAGGCTGTGTAGCAGACCCTTCGATGTCAATATCTACTTCATTTTCCATAGCTTCTCTCTCTTCTTCCGATCCATTTTGATTCTAATTTTGTACTTCCATAATCTTATTGTCATACCAACAAGTTCTTTATGATCTCTGTATATTTTCATCAACTCTGACATTTTCACTTTCAACAATCTTCTTTATTATTTAGTTATAACATTTATATGCTTTTCTCTTTGTAGAATATCCAAGAAATATTCCTTCATCACTTCTAAGATCAAACTTTCCAATATCGTCATCTATCTCAATGTAGCATTTACTTTCAAAAATTCTAAATTATTTCACTGTAATAATATGACCATACCATAGTTCATAAGGAGTCTTACCAGTTTCTTTCTTAATCTATACTCGGTTCAAAGTGTATACTGTGGTGCACACTGCTTCTCTCTAGTAGATCTGTGGAACTTTTGCTTCAATAATCATAGTCCTAGTTGTATCGAGGATTGTCATATTTCTTTGCTCAACAACACCATTCTATTGTAGGGTTTGCGGAGCAGAAGTTTGTCTCTTTATCCCATGCTCTTCAGAGAATGCATAAAACTTACTAGATGTAAACTATCCACTTCTGTCCGATCTTAAGCATCTTAATCTCTTCCCAGATTATATTTCTACCATCATCTTGAATAACTGGAATTTCTGAAAAAGCTTCTATTTTTTCTTTCAAAAATGTAACCCACATCATTATTGAATAGTCGTCAATAAATAGCATAATATATCTATAACCATAATAACTTATTGTCTTAGTAGGACCACCGAGATCCATATGTACCAAATCCAACACTTCATTTGAGAAAAATGTCTTGTTCTTAAAAGTGGATCTAGTAAGTTTACCCAATTGACATTCTTTGCATATGTTGTTAGGCTTCATTAGTTTAGGTAAATCTCTTACAACATTAATAGTTCTATTTTTCACCATATTATCAAAGTTCACATGACAACATCTTCTATGCCATAACCAACTGTCATCAATCTTAGCAATCAAGTATTTACTCTCAGCAGTTTTCAAATGAAATAGATTACCGACAATTTGTGTACCAGATGCAATAAGCTTTCCTGTACTTCCAATAATCTTGCAGATTTCATCCATAAATTCCAAGTTGTAACCTTTACCCAATAGCTGTCCAACACTCAACAAATTATGATTCAAACATTCAACATACAAGACACCATTAGTACTAGTTTTACCATCAAGAGTAATAGATCTTTTTCATTTAATCAAACAAGGAGCATTGTTACCAAATCTAACAACACCACCACCATCATCATATTCAATCTTTACAAACTTATCCTTGTCACCAGTCATATGATGTGAGCACCCACTATCAATGACCCATTTATCTCTTTTAGCAACTCGTGAAACCAATGAATTTTATTCATTAGGATTATCTTCTTTAACAACAATAAACACAATTTCATCCTCACTAGCAATAGATTCTTCATCAATCACACATTCTTCAGCAACGTAAAATCTCTTATGACTCTTAGAATGATATTTCTTAGATTCATCTCTAAAATCCCTGGAGTTCTTGTTTGGACATCTAGATGCAATATGACCAATATTATTACAATTGAAGCATTTCAAAGGTAACCTTTCATACTTACCGGAGCCCTTAGGTAGTCCTCTTGCAATCAAGGCTTCAAGTTCATCAATCTTCCTTTCTTCCTCCATGATTTCTTACCAATATTTAGCATAGTGTTTGAATTTCATTTTTGTAGAGCTTTCTCCTTGGTCATGCTTAGTCACATTGGCTTTAAATGCAGTCTCAACCTTTGGAAGTTACTTACCAAGTGTAGTCATTTCATAAGCACAAAGTATTCCTGTGAAAGCTTCTCTTGAAATGTCTCTTACGGTTCGTAATTCTTTAATAACAAAAACTTTCTCACTATATCATGTAGGCAAATCTCTCATAATCTTTTCTACAATTTCATTGTTTGTCAAGGTACCACTAGCACATCTGATTACACAAACCATATCATTTACTCTCTGTAAATAGACTGAGGCAATTTCTGCTTCACTCATCTTCATATCTTCATGTTTTTCTTTTAATCCCTGTAATTTTACTTTCTTAACATATGTGTCACCTTCATAAATAGTTTCTAATTATTTCAATATCTCATGTGCAGTCCTTAACCCATAAATGTGAGAATATTATGAATCAGATAAGGCATTGATCAAGGTCTCTCTTCCTAATATGTTCTCCTTGAAGTTCTTATTTTCATCTGCAGTAGCATTTGTCAAATCATCCAGAATAGAATAAGGTTTCTCTGTAATATGCCAGTATTCATCTTCAGCCCCCATGCATACCAGGTAGGTAGCCATCTGATCCTTCCAAATTAGGTAATTGCTTCCATCATACTTAGGACTCTCTTTTCTAAAACTTTCCATGATGGATCTCCTTCAAGCGGTCAAGCCTCTTTAAAAGGACTTAGCTCTGATACCAATTGTTAGGCCCAAAAGGAGGCAAGCACAAATGAGAGGGGAGGGGTGAATCATTTGTGCACACATAATAAATTTAATTTCACATTAGCCACTTAGATCTTAAAGATAAACAATAATGAAAGATCCACAACATAGAACTTAGAACACAAAGATTTGTTCTCGAGGAAACCTGGTTAAGGGAAAAAGCCCGATGGGAATCAAACCCACAAGATAAATGCACTCTGCTAAAAGTACTACCCGGTTAAGGTCAAAATAGAGAACAAATAATGTACAAGAAACCACAGGCTTATAGCCTAATCAACAGGCACACTTCCCAGAGAACACTTCTCACAATACAATCTCAGATCTGGCCCTCAGTCAGGTTCACCGATCCCTCTTCACTTACAATAGGGTGGACAAATAGTCCATTACAACCGAATTGACAAACATCATCTTCAATGCCAATACAATTCCAATAAAGTACAAATTCTGCCTTAAAGCAACAACAATTCTTCTTACAATTGCATACTACCACATATCTCTCTCTCTCTCTCTCTTACATGATTACAAAATGATCTCTCATTTATACCGATTACAAATAATAATCAACCACTAGGTCAGCTAGACCTATTACAATAAAAGATGTAACCTTTAAGATCAATCCTCCAAGTGATCCAAATCAGGTTGGATAAGACTTAGATAGGACCGAAATCATCAACCACTAACACACTTGAGTGACATCCAAGCAACATCAAGAATCTAAACATGTTACTCTATCAGGTCGACTAAGACCTAAATGAGGCAACACTAAAACTCTACCCAAAATAGGAAATCCGATCACATCCAATGATGCAGTCGAACAACACAATCATAACAGAATCCAAGAACACCACCAAGCAACATGATTAACATTCAGAACACTCACATCATCTCATCTCTATCTCTGATCAACAAGAACACCAAATACCGAACTCTGTCATAAAAAAAAGATAGCTCGTCATACTCTAAATCATGAACAACACCATATGTGAACACAATGATAAGGAGTCATTCAACCACCAGCTTCACAACCTCTGAAACATCAAATCAAGGACGTACTGATCCAAATACTCAACCTCTATACACAGGAACACTGCAAGAACAACAACCAACAACTTGATCAATCAATACTCAAACTATCATCACAACATTTGCGGACCTTTGTAGACAAACTACATATACCATAGAACAACACCTTATGACCACAACTCTAGATCTTCAATATAGCACCTGACCAACTGAAATCTTCTTCACCAAACACAGTGAACACACTATCTGAAATAATAACCAGTATGTTGACATTAATGACAAAACATTAATGTTAGAACACCCAAAAACCAAACTCTAACATGCTCAACAATCATCCAACATCTCCAACCAAAGTTCAGAAAGATTCTATGTATCGTTCACCAAGGGTTCACACACCACAACTGACTTCTTTAGTTTTGGGTGCTTTGACTTCCTTACATCATTCTTGCAACCCTCCCGAGAGGGATGACATCGAATATGTAGGGTCTAGGAAAAGACAGGTGATCCTGGGGATATTTATCCTATTTTTCGCTTAGATTTTGAATTCTTACATAATAGTTTCTCCTCTCTTGGGGACAAGGATGGCATGAGTGATGCCTCAAAATGAATTTCATCTCATGGAATGTTCAAGGTCTCATAGACCTCTCTCACAAGTATTCAGTGTGAGATGTTTGTCAATATTTTCCTAGAATTGATGTTTTTTTGCCTTTAGGAAGTTAAGATTGTGGTTTTTTTGCTCACTACGACATGTTGTGTTATTTGGTCCAACTGTCTGGTTTTTTATTCCCACCATGAATTTGGACGTTGAGGGGTGGTAACCCTTCTTTCATCATGATGACAAGATGCAATTGTTGGTCATGGTGAGTACCCATGCACAAATTAGTTTGGGTCCTCATGAAAGTTGACAAACATGCTTTTGGGATAATTAATGTATATGCTCCTAATGATGTGGTAGAGAGAGCTCACCTTTGGCCGTGGATAGCAGAATCATTACCTCCTGCCACTTGGGTTTTGTGTGGATACTTTTATATGGTTGAGGTGGCTTCTAATAAGGATGACATTTCACCATTTTGGTGGACAACTGGTGAATGAGAAGCTTGGTTCTAGACACGTAATAAATTATGCCTTTTTTATCCCAATACCTATTGTCACCTCTCGCATGTGGTCTAGCATACTTGGAGTAATTTTCAGGCTGGTTCTGACAGAGTCTTTAAATGCCTTGATCATACCATGATTTCCACTCAATCTTTTTTCTTGTAAGAGGAAGATCAACTTTTGCTAGTTTTACCATTTCCTGATGTCACTTTGCGAGACCATTTTCCTATTAAATTCAGAGTTGAATGGTGTACTATATTTCCACGTTCCTTTAAGTCTCAGTTTTTTCTCAACATGTCATTGTTGAATCATCCTCCTACATTGGCCCAAATCCAATAGATTTAGAATTTGGAACCAAGGCCCACTCAATCAACAGGTTGGATTTTGTGGTAGAATGATGTTATTCATCGAACAACTAAATTCCTCTTCTTTTATGGGAAATAGCTAGCCCACTTCCATTGTGAGTCTTATGCTCAGACCACCAAGGAATTACAGGCCGCTATAGAGAGTTTAGCAACTCAACCTTTTTCAACAGACTTGCAGTTAAAGATGTCTACTATCCATCAGCAGAAGCAAATTGCTAACAACTATGTAGCTAGAGGTGCTTAGATTAAAGCACGTATGCACTGGTTAAAGGTTGGAGATCGAGCTACCAAGGAATTTTTATCCCATCTACGCTCTCAACATTCCTCTCTAGGTATTAAAAGAATTAAGGAAGGCAATTTAGTTCTCACTAAACTTCTTGACATTCTTCAAGCCTTTGTTAATCATTACCAGAAGGTTTTTACTTCTCAAGTACCTACTACTGTCAGTCAACAATCCTTGGAAGATTGCCTAGCAGTTGTTCCTTCTCATCTTTCTGATTCAAAACAAGCCTTTTGTGATCAATTATTGACCATTGAAGACCTCAAGGAAGATGCATTTTCCATGGTAGATGACAAATCCCCAGGCTATGATGGATTCCCATGTGAATTTTATAAATCCCTTTGGTATTGCGTGGGATATGACTTGCATCATGTGTATATAGAAGCTTTTTAAACAAGTTCCTAAAGAAAATAAATTAATAAAGGAAATATTAAGTTCATACCTAAAGTTGGTGATCTTTAAGATATTTGCAATTGGTGCCCCACCACCTTTCTGAATGTCTCCTACAAATTTATAGCCAAGATCCTTTCTTTAAAAATATGCCACCTTCTTCCCCAAATTGTGTGTCCAGAGCAGACTTGTTTCATCCAATCCAGGTTTATTCTGGATAATATTATAGTTGTCTGGGAGGGCATGGAGCTGGCTCGGTGATCTAACAAGAATGCCATTGTCCTCAAGATTGATTTCGCCAAAGCTTATGACCGCATTGAATGACCTTTCATTTTAGCCGTGCTTAAAGCACTTGGGTTTGGTCCTTTCTTTGTTCTTTCTGTTCAAATGTTGTTTACTGACATCTTTGTTTGTATTACAATTAATTGCCAACAATCTCATATTTTTGGCTTGCATAGGTTTATTCATCAACGTTTTCCTTTGGCTCCATCCTTGTATGTTCTTACTACTGAAGGATTTGGCTATCTTCTTGCTTCTGCTATCTCAGCAAGCTAGGATTGTGGTATTTCCCTCCTAGATTCTACTTCTCATCTTGTGAATGTTCACTTTGTTGATGATTCTTTCCTCACCCTTATTGAGGATAGAGAAAATGTCAACAATGCTCTTCAATGTTTAGAAACCTTTTGTTTAGCCTTTGGATCCACCATTCAATGACACAAAACCCTTTGTTATCAGCAACCATTCATCCCAGCACCAGATTGGATTCTTCATTATGGCTGGAAATGGATTCACCATGGGGGAGTTTTCTATTTTCTAGGAATTCCATTTGCCTTTCATGGATCCGCAACTGAGCTTTGGAATGTCATTCTTTCAAAGATTGAGAAAATGTTGGCCTACTGGTTGACAAAGCCTCTATTCCTGGCTAAGAAATTTCAATTCTATTCAAAAGTCCTTGCAGCTACACATGTTTATTATTCCTTGTGTTGGACGCCTTCCAAATATTCATACATCAAGCTTGAGAAAATACTGTGAGATTTTCTTTGGGCCTCAGACACAGAGAAACATGGCTTCCACAAATTTTACTGGGACTTTTGCTATCTTATTAGAGATTTTGGAGGCCTTTGCCTCATCTCCACCCATAAACACGAACAATCCTTGTGCGTCAAATGGGTTATTCGTTCTATTTCAGGAAACAAATCTTGGAAAATTCTCCTTCGAAACAACATTTCCTCTGGGTTTCCTTTACACCCCTCAAGTTGGAAGGGGATTGGCTTTCAAACCCTTATGCTCATGCGAGAACTAGTGCAAATCCAGGGTTCTTTTGTTGCTAAAAGCATTTGGCGTGCCTAGGAAGTTTCCAAACCATGGCTTCGCTAAGATGGCACTCGATTTCGAGATGGGTTATCTTTCAATCAACATAATCTCTGGTGGTCTCCTTTGATTTAGGTTCAAGGCCTTCCTCTAGCCCGTCTTCTGGGTATCCATGCTCTTCACTTTTATAGGCAAGTCATTCAGACCCCTTGAGACCTTTTTTCCAAGCCTACAATGTCCTTACGAATTTGGGATGATTTGCAAGTCCAATTTTTCTTCACTCGCCAAGATTGTCAGACTTGTGATCTCCTCATCTCGGCTTTGCCTGTGGAATTATTGTTTAAGATTGGTATCTCTAGCATCCAGCCTTGGTGGAAAGACTAGTGTTGGTATCCACAAACGTCATTTTCCAAATTTCAACCTAGGCAAGTTTATCGTTGGCTCTCTCCTCATTTGCCTATGATTCAGGTTCTCAACCAATGGTGACATTTGTAGTCCTCACATTCCTCTTGGAGAGTTCATTTTGCTACTACCCGGTCTGCTCTCACAGAACCCAAAATAGTGCATTTCGCCTAGTGTATTATTTTCCAAGGCTTGCCTTTAGGCTCCAAGGCAAGCTCTCCTGTCCAACGTTCACACACACTGCATTCTCAAGCTCCCCGACGACACTCAAATGACCACAAGGATTCCACTCACAAGCGGTCTAGTTCACCACCTCCCAGTGGTTCTGCATCTAGGCGGTCTGCTGTGGGTGGTACTCCTCTTGCTACTTTAGGTTTGTGCGGTTTTGGCGATGATTCCGTTTGGCCATTCTCCTCTAACTTTCCTAGATTATCCTTAGCTATTTCACCATGTAAGGAGGAGAAAGAGACATAAGAAGAAAAGGCAGATGGATGGACTTTTCTAGACCTTGTGCCAGACCCCACAGATGGCTGGGGGAAGAAGAATGATCAAGGCCCTCCTCCTTCGGCTGGTACTGCGTTAGTCGCTTAGGGTTCTTTGTTTCCGGGATTTGCCCAAGTGTTTTGTGTGGTTTTTGTTCTCCGAGCAAGGCTCGTCTGATACTATGGGGGAGTGATTTTTATATCCTTCCAAACTATTTTTTTTACTAATTGTTCGAATGCTTCTAAATTAATATATATGATAAGGTAATTTCATCATTAAAAAAAATCACAAATGTTATACATATGGACCATTCATTAAAGAATCATTTTAATCCTTTTTAGTTTATCAATTTTATCTTTTTAACATAATAATATAATATAAGTCATAATTATTTTTAAAAATTAAATATTATAAAATTGTATATTTCAAGAGTCATTTTCCCAAGTCAACAGGTCAACAACATGCATTTCAATTAAAAAAACACCAACATGCATTTCTCTTCAGTGAGTAGTCGCAATATTTCTGTTTAAATATTATATGTTTCACGGTTTTAATTTGTGCACAAACATTTAAATTTGTTGGATGGAAAGTCAACGCGTCTACCTATAGCATAGGGCCTATATATTCTAGTGAAAGAAACGAGGTTATATAGTTTCAAAAAAATAATAAGAAAGTTGCATCTTCCACTAAAAATTCACTCTTATTATAACCTTAAAATATTTTTGTTTACATTATTAGATCCAACACAATCTTATTCTTAATTTGAAATGTTTTATCTAAACTATATAGATTTGAACGTATCTACTCTCAATACAAATACTTTAATAATCATAGGACACATAAGTCTACAAGTATCATATAATTCATGTAAACATATAGATTAAATCAAAACATCGGTGAACTAAAAAGGGACATGGTAGTTTTTAGTTTTGAATCTAATAATTTAAATTGAATGAATCAAGATGGCTTGTTGAATGGTATTTCTTTTTAAAAAGAGAGAGGATTAATAAATTTTAATGGAGTTAGGTTATTGTTAAAAATTAGTTAATTGTTATATTAAAGCTATAATTTTAATATATAATTTTATATTTTTCACATATCTTGTATGCTTGTATTAGCTCTCAATTGAGACATTGGTATTTTATATGTTTTATATTTAAGAATATTTTACAGTTTAATTTTTTTTTTAAATTAAAATATTATTAAGAAAAGAATCAAGAAATATTGAACACATTTTCATAGCTATGATATCATTTGATTTTTTTTTATAAATAGTATAGTACTAGTAGTTGTGACATTAAAATTGTTATTTCTTTTTTATTATAGAAAATTGTTGATTGGAGCTATGAATTGGAAGAGCTAAATTCATACAAAAAATAACACAAAAAAACCTACAACAACCATGATCAATCTAAAATACAAATAATCAAACCAGTAATTTGAGCCATGACACCCCATAGAGGAGGACAACAAAGCAACAAGAAAAATTCCATCAAAGATTGAGACCACCTTTGGAGGTGATTTAAATCCAACAATCTTTAGAGAGGTTTTCCTTGATTTAGCTTTACAATGCTTTTCCAAACCAAATCCATTCAAAATGGGATTATAGAGGTCACTGGGACCCAAATATGAGGATAAATCTTTTTCCTTGCAAGAGGGCAAGATGAAGGGAACATGAGAGCATACCAGAAAGCTCTTTGAGATCAATATGCACATCCAATATCTAATAATTTCTTCAATAGCTTCCAACAAACTAATACAAGCACATGCTAATATTCCATAAAAGAGGAAACAAACATAGTTGATTTCCCATAGTTAAAACTTTAAAGGAAAGTGATTACAATTTACATATCTAAGAAATTTCAGCAACATTAAGACATACATATTTAATACTTCAAAATCATGAAACTAGAAGAATGAGACAAAAGAGAAAAGCATAGATATATGTGGGGAAAACCCTTTCGTGTAAAACATCAAGCCAATGTATTATTCAACAACAAGTTACAACACATTTTTAGACTATAAGCCTTTACATAGAGATTTTCATCTTGTTCCATCATAGATAATATGCGGTAGCATAACCCCTGTGAAAAGAACTTCTCTCATCTCTTCTAAATCAACTAAGGCACCACTATATATCAACACAAGGAGGTAGGTTCCCAAAGTTTCCAAAACAATTTTCAACACCTAAGAGGTAAGTTGTGTCTTAATTTTAACAACTTGCTAATTATATGGCACATTGCTCATAGAAACTTCCAAGGCAACAACACCTATTCATCCATAATAGTCATCTTGCTAAATACAATGTAAGTACAACATAGAAATTACCATGAGTAGGAATAGGTGTCTTCCTTACCTCACACCACTTGTCAAAAGTGAACTCTACAATAAATGTCAATTGCTAAAATACAACTCTAATGCGTAATAGAAATTGCAAACTAAAACTCTTTAGTCAACATAAGAAATTGTCATATCAATTTCCACTTCAAATTGGAAATATATGACAATATCTTCCCAAAACTTAGAATCTTCCAAGTGAGTGCAAATTGTTGAACACACTCTAGATGTTGAGAAGTGTGGGGGGAGGGGGGGGGGGGGGGGGGGGGGGGGTGGTGGTGAATCAACATAAACCAAAATCCACTAAGCTAACTTCAATAGTCATCACATAAAACAATAAGCCAACAATGCGTGAACACTTAGATTTTATATGTGGAAAACCCAAACTGGGAAAAACCACAGTGAGTACTTGCCCACAAAGATAATTCCCTAATGTATATAGTCTGATTACAAAAGATGGTAGAAGCTCATTGCTTCAGACTTGCAATCATAGGTTCACTACCAATACAACAATAAATACAAGTAGGAGCTCACTGCTCCAGACTTGCAAGCAGAGGCTCACTGCCAAAGTAGCAAGACACAACAACAAACTTGTGCACCTAAGACTCACTATCTTAGAGACAAGGTACATACAACTCTTTACAAGGATAAAGAGATATTTTCCTGATAATTCAATTGATTTGCACAACACTATCAACTCTAGTAGCACACTATTACTACCTTTTCTTCTTTGTCACTATCACTAAACTCTACTCTGCTGACTGTAGATCTTCACTAGTTCGCACATTATCTACTTTCTTCACAGCTTGCATTTTTACAAAGCATAAATTGTACTTATATACAAGATAGATCATTGGAGATTACAACAATGTCAACCATGTCAAAGGGATGTCACGATTTAAGTTACAAGTTGGCCAAGGCAACAATAAAATGCAATATGGTCCCATGCTAGAAACATCCATACCAAAACATAGAATGGACCCAACCAGATAAGAGATAATCATTAAATCCATGTCACTTATAGTACAAACCCATGCGGATAAGAAATAATCATTAAATGCATAATTTGGACCTAAATCAAGAAGCATGATCTACTCCAAGAGAGAGAAGGACCACAAACACACTACACATTGCCCAATGCCAAATCTATGATTACTAGAACAGCTTCGCCATATCAAGCGTGTAGAAATATAATAGCTAACGAATCACCTAATTACCCATCTGTATCTGGACCTCTACTTTCCATGGTGAGGTCCACATGCCACGTCAAGAACACTAGCACATACCAATAGTCCACGTCAGAAGTCATCGCAACACATTTTCGAACCAAGACAACAACTAAACAAAACTACAACATGGGATGACACATACTTCAAATCAACAAGAATTTTTTTTTTATCACCAGAGAATTCCACAACCAAGACAAAAAATTAAATCCACCTGCTTAAGTATCAACACACCTTTGACCCTGATTTTCAGAGAAGAAACCTTCCAGAAAGGATAAATGAAACATTGTAAACTACATCTATAAAATTATATTACTCTTTTCACTGGATCAAAAACATACGAGTCTCACAGACTTCCAAATATAGGAGTATAACACTAAAGCACTATTAAACATCATCTTCACATGATCACATAATACATAATTATCTTCTATTGTCCTAATTTAAACTTTTCTTCCACTGTAGTGTAGCACTGTTCTAAATACATACTTGTCTTGTATTGTATTGCAACTCTGAATAAACACCCATCTTCCATTGTTCTAGATGCATACATCTCTAAGAATAGAAGATTTCTAGACCATAATGTTTGAGCAACCACAAACACCTTTGGAACACAATATTTGACATCAATGACAATAGACAACCAAACATATTTCCAACAATCCCCCCTTTATCATTGATGGAAAACAACCACAAAAATATTTTGACTAAAATATAAATCACTACCAACTCCCCCTTACTAAACCAAAGCAATCCTAAAAAATAAACATTTTCCTATCTTTCTCCCTCTTTTACATCAAGGAAAAACACCAAGAACATATTTACCTTTGCACAACTGTGATAATCAAGCACCATCATCAGTCCACAATAAAAATAAGTGAGAAAGATCCCCTTGGATAGATGCACCACCCCGATGAACTAAGCTAGACAAAAGAGGGGCAACAACCCCAAGTATTTCCTAGAGAATCTCAAAATAATTCTGATCATATGATGGAACATATCTCTAGAAAACTTCAGCATAGTAGGAATCTTTTCATCTGACACATAAACTCCATATGAAGGGACAAGAGAATAAAATTTCTCCTCATTAGAAACATCCAAAACATTAACTTATTCTTCTTCTTTAATTTTAGACTTTATCTTATCTATATAGAAGCAACTCTTACTATCCTTACAATAGTTAGTAGCCTTAGGAGAAAAATTCTCCCACATACTTATCCTATCAAGAGAATTTCTACAATCCATAACATTATTTTCTTAGTCATTCAAATGTATCTTAATTCGAGAACCAACAGACATATCATATCTCCAACTCACATTTGAACACAACTTAGAATGAATAATTTGTGATACAACCAAACAAATATTACACTATTTACAGAACCAAAAAGTAATTTTTCTAGACCACAAAACACAAATTTTACCCTTGGAAAACTCTCCATGTCTTATTGCCATACTGAGAAGATACTCAATATCCAACCTTGAGAGGGAAAATAGATTCATATGAAAACTCCCCCTCAGGCCCTACAATATGAGTCATTTAATAGAGGAGGAAACAACATCTATAATGGATGTTAGACCACATTCAGAAGCACCTTTTGTGTTCCACATCAAACATATGATATTCCTTTATTTTGAATCTTCTGCAATCATCGAATAATCATCCTATTTTTCCATATTTCTATAGAACTTTGTGATGTGTCTTATCATGTTACATTTATAGAAAACCATACAATCCTTGTAGAACCTTACAATATGTCCTGTCATGTTTCATTTATAGCACACTAGACCATCCTTTTTCATTTTAGCAGTTTCAATATTTCTGACATTGATATTTATACTGCATTCAACCTTTCTGTGTCCATATCCATTGTAAACATAGCAATATACATTAAATTTCTTGACATTTTTATTCACATTATTGAAATTCACTCTACTTATGCATTGAACAACCTTATGCCCACATTTATTTCAATAATAACATCTTACATTAAAGACACAACTCCTTTTCAAACTTCTACACTCATTAACTTTTTATCCTACTTTATTACAAGAAAAACAAATACTATCAAAAGAAGAGTACCTAGAATGAATAGGAGAATGTCTTCAATTTATTATCCTCTTTCTTTCCTTTCCCTCCACCAAATTCTTTTTTTCCTTCACTTGCTTTTAGTCTATATCTTCTTTTTATCTTCTAACTGCTTCTAGTCCAGCATATTCTTTTTTGCTTCTACCTACTTTTGGTCTATCATATCATTCTTGTCTTCTTTTTACTTATGATCTTCCATATCCATCTGCTTCTAGTCTATCATGTCATTTTTCTCTTCTTCTTGCTTATGGTCTACCATTTCCACCTCCTTCTAGTCTATCATGTCCTTTTTGTCTTCTTTTTTCTTTTGGTCTACCATAATCCATTCAGCTTCCATCGGATAATCTGATTCAACCTTTCTTTACTCCCTCTTCTTTAGCAAAGAAAAATCCACTTTTTCTTGATTGAGCTCCATTTCAACTTCATTTCCCCATATTTCACTGGATTGAGTTAGAAAATACATAATCTCACATTTATCTTCAGTATAATAAATATTCCTAGTAGTCCTAAAACCTTCACCAACCCTTTTACTGGTCTGTTTCTTTCTAATAATACAACCATCAGTTTTGAACACAACTTCTTAACCTTTCTTACACATTTGAATAACACTTAACAAATTATGTTTCAAACCTTCAACATCATAAAAATCACTAGTTCTATGCACTTACCATCAATTGAAATGGTTCTAATGCCTTTAATTTGTGCACTTCCTTCTCCTACAAATCTGATTGGTCTGCCATCATATTCTTCAAACTTGACAAATCTTCTCTTATCTCCTATCATATGATTTTAACAACCAAAATATATGATCCAAGATCCTGCAAAAACTTTAGTATGCAATGCAATCTTATCTTTCTTTTGATAAACAACTAAAAACAAGGACTCCTCAATTGATTCGTTTGTATACTCACCTTCAGAAAAGTATTCCTCCATGGAACATAATCTCTTTTTACCCTTGCCTTTGAAATTAAATTTATTTCCAAAATCACCTTTCTTTTGAATGTCTTTTCTATCATCATCTTTTGATTCACTAAGATATTCCTTATACTTTCAATTATTAGCAAAATGTGGTATCCTTCCACAATTAAAGCACTTAAGAGGTAACTTACCTTTGTATCTACCGATACCTCGCTTAAATATTCTTGAAAGATTACGTAACATATAAAATGTAACATTTGAAATGTAGGGGGTAAATAAGATGCTCCCCTTTTATCCTTAGATACACAAAGGAAGGATCCAAATTGATTAACCCCAAAGGAATGATCAATGCATAAATGAATCCATCTTTTGGAAATGAGAGTAAAGAGGAAGATCTTAAATTCCCTTTTATAGAAAAGAATGTGTGATAGATCTAGAAAGATTAAGAAGTTTAAGTGGAATGGATAAGAGGAAAGTACTAACCTTGAAATGTTACAAATCTGAAGAATGTTGTTTTCGGGGGTTTGCACTTAGTTTCTAGAAAACATGAGACTAAATCTGGAACAGAAATGTAGAAACAAACAAAACCCATAAATCTTTTTTTGTTCTGACATAGTTCCGATTTTGACACTCAAGTCAATGTCACTGTTGACCTAGAATTTCTGATTTCAACCTAGGGCTGAATCGAACTCAAAATTCTCTGACAAAAAATATGTTTCTGGATCTTGATAGTTTTCCAAAAAGGGTATCCGAATTTGCACTCTGATCCACTGTTTCGAACCTGTACCAGCAAGAAAATGGATTGTTTGTTTGGGGGGGGGGCGGGAGGGGTTTGCCTTAGTCAAACCCTGATTTCGGNGGGGGGGGGGTTTGCCTTAGTCAAACCCTGATTTCGGAATTAATCTTGAAATCAATAATTGAAATAAATAATGCTAGCAAGTAGTAGAATTAAATCTAATAATGAAGCTATGATATTCAATATATATGCAATTGTATTTTGAATGTAAACAAGCATGTAAATATGAAAGCTTGGGCTCAATATTAGAAACCATAAACCTCCATGATTGTATGCTTGGAATCCACCTTAAGGAGAGAATGAATGAGTCTTGAGTCTTGAATGCTTGAACCAAATCCCTTCAAAGGCTTGAAAGCTTGAATCCTTGATCTTCAATGGAGAACTTGAACACTTGAGAGGAAGACTTGAAACACCTTGATTGAAATTTTGAAAGCTTGAGGACATGTAAATTTCTTTCTTGGTTGATAGTTGTTTTCTTGTGATCACCTTTAGGGAGACTTCCTGGATAGTTGATAATTCGTGCTTCATATCACTTAGAGAAAATGAGAGGAGAAAACTTCCTTATATATGAAACTAGGGCACAATCTTCTTGAGAGGCCTACATAGGAGAATTAAATTCCAATTAGACATATATCTCTAGAAGAGGACCTATATTAAATATAATTTAATAATCTTCTCTTCAGAACCCAAAACAGCCAACTCGGAAGTGGGAAATGAACTTTTAATGACCTCCGACAGCTGAAAAAATTTCAAACTTGAAAGGGGGACCAGGTCAAAGTCGAGGTCATCCTTGACCTAGGTCAAGGTCGAGGTCAACCTTGACCCAGGGAGTTAGAACCCATGGAAAATATGCCAGATGGGATGGATGGTTCCCAGAGAGGCCCAATCAGGGTCCTAAATAGGCAGAGAAGTAGGAGAGGGTGCAGAAACCAAGAGACAATATGATGGTGATAAAAAACATACCCTAAGGAGAGCTAAACATTCTTAACATGGAAGTGCTTTCATTTTAAGATGATACAGATTGTAATGTCCCCTACTAGTGACAATCTATTATCATGCATCATTATACATTTTCACTCCTTAATTAATTTAAGAGATTGTTAATTTACCCCTTTAATACACATTGTAAATGCTATATTGAACCTAGTCCTTACTTCTGCACTAATCTCTAATGAAGGATTGGGATTCACTATCATAGGGAACTTGAAACCACCGCTGCAATTAAGCCCAAGGGTTTTATAAACATCCATCAATACCACCACTAGGCCCAAGGATTTCATGAATCCCCATCAATACCACCTTGTGGGAGTCACCTAGTATGGGATGGATTTACTCTCCTCTCCCTCTTCAAGCTAACCTATCCTTCCAAAGGAATTAGTGAAAGGTTTAAGGCTAATTCATTATAATATTCTTTCATGTATTATATATATATATATATAATCATGATTATTACTTATTTATATTTAGTAAATATGTATCTTTTAATATTTATTGTTAACCACCTCTATATTATATATATTTACTATACATATCTCTTAATTTACTATAATTATATTATTATAATATTATAATAGTTTGTTCTCTTCTTCCACCCATGAAGAGTATCCAAATATATATATTTCTCATATTCCATGCCTTTGGGAATGATTTCAATCCTCATTAAATATCATTCATATTGAATGGTTGCATCTTAATAGGAATAGACATATCCTTTTTTCAATAATTAAATAATCTATTTTTATATGTGGTGTAGGAGCATCTTGGGTTCTTGGCAATCTTGCATCAACAAAAAAGATTTTTCTTTAAGTTTTCTTTCAGTCTGCTCCTGTTAGTTCATTTCAGTATTTTGTGTGGTGTTCCTCCCAGTTGGCTCCTTGGCTCATGAAAACCTTATGGTATGTCCTGGACATCATGCAAGATCTATGTCTATTTTTTCATCTTGATACATTTTGTCTTGATGAAGATCTCTTAAGTTTTTGGGTTGGACCTATCTGTTCTTCATGCTAATGGCTTAATTTGAGTTTTTTGGTCTTGTGAAGATTTCCCATGGCTTGCGGATCTGATTGGCACATTGTTCGATGATCTTATTCTCACAGCCAACCTGCTTGTGTGATCAAACTTCATTATATATTAATGTGGAGGTGTTCTTCATAATCTGGGTCCTGTCCTATTTTTCACACGTTATGCTCTTCCCACCTTAGAGATTGAGATATTTTTATGGCCAACTTGTGGCTTGCGAACTTGTATATATTGTATCCTTTGTTCTTTGTTTAGGTAGATCTCAATAGGAAGTCTTTTAGAGGTTAGGATATAGGTGGATCTGGATTTATGTATGTAATAAGGCACGTGTGCCTTAGAATGTAAGATGACATGTTGTTGGGCCAATATGATGTAAATTCTTGATTATTTGATAATGCGAAGGCCTAAATGAGCATGTTTTCTATTAATTGTTGATTTGCTGTTGATTTTGAATTATTATTTCTGTTGTATTGACTCTTGATGTATGGCTTGGACCATCTCCATCAGGGAAACTCCTATCATGGCTTTGGTAGATGATATGAGAGAAATATTCATTCCTATGATTCTAGATCTTATTTCCTAAGCTTGCAAATCTCTTAATGTGTTGGTTGTGGGGTGGAGGAAAGTGGATCTAGCCTGCACTAATAGAGAAGTTGCGCAAGGTGGTCAGGAAAGGGATCTATTTATGATTTTTGAATTTTTATGAGTTTTTGAGGCATCCCATGGGTGAGAAAATTGCCGAATGGAGGTATGCTGCGAGTGTGTTTGATAGATCACAGAAGGAGAGGCAATCAAATTATTATAGTGAGATCATCGAGCTAAGGCAGTTTCACCATGGACTAGGAGAGATGTCACCAATGAGGAAAAACCCTAGAGGGGTAGAACAAATGATGTGATGTAGGAGCATCTTGGGTCATTGGAAATCATGCTCAACCAAAAAGATGTTTTTTTTGTTTGTTAGTTTGTTTGGAAGCTACTCGGGAAATACTCTGCTACTCAGGCTCTGTTTCTCAGTAAAGCTTGTCTACTTCTCGGGTTCTGTTGCTCGAGCATGCTTGTTTCCGTCACTTTGTAATGCTTAGTTCTAATGCTTGGGTCCTATTTCTCAAGCATGCCTATTTATTTTCCTATTTCTCGAGGTGTTCTTTTCTTGAGTCACTCTGTTGCTCGGTCAACCTTTGCCCGAGACGTTTATTTTGGAGTTAGATTTGGTGGCTGAATTCTTCAATTAATTTTGATGGATTAATTGATTTGGGGTCTCTCATTAGGATCTGTGTGGACCTAAATCTAGGCCTCACTTATGGATTTAAGCGCTGACCTCTCTTTTTGGTCTCTTGTATATATTATTTTGTATATTCTTAGTTTAGCAATCATTCTTAGAGAAAGAAAGAAAATGTTTAGATATTGAGATCGAAGGTCTATGATCTCTGTTGTATGAAGATTTTATTTTAATTAATTGAATATATGGCCAAAACCAGGAAGGCCTTATAGCCTAACATGTAATGATTTTGATCAAGTTAATATAAAGGATATCTGTTGTTTATTCTCTCACTGTGTTTTTGTATTTTCGCATTGGTTCTGCAAGGCAGTTTGGTAGTTGGGAGAGCCTTTGTCCCCTTCTCCTTTCCCTCCTTGAGTCAAGTAGTATCAAAGCATTGGTGAGATCTAAGTTCCTTCTTATAAACCCTCAACCTAGTTGGTATTTTTGTGGGGTAGAAGATTGTGATTTGACCTACAATTGCATAGGGATTCAAGATGTTTCATGGGAGAGGAAATGCAGATCCAGGTCTAGCTGATATGCTTAGACAGATGGCTTCTATATTGGAAGTTGTTGAGACAACCCAAGGTAGAGGAAGGCATTTTGATGATGTTAGTGATGATGAAATTGAAGAGGTTCAAGGTGAAGCTACACCTGCACCTATGATGAATCAGGGAGAAGAGAGATTCTTGAGAGCTTTGACAAGTTTGAAATCCACATCTTAGTTTAATCCTCCTGAGTATAGTGGAAAATTGGATAATGATGAATTGATTGACTAGATAACAGAGATGGAAAAATATTTTGAATATGAGAATGTGGCAAAGGATAAGAAGGTGAAGATTGCAAGCACAAAACTAAAAGGTCATGCATCCTTATGGTGGGAACATCTGTAATTGGGTTGGAAGAAGAAAGGTAAAGATAGAATCAAGGTATGGGACAAGATGGTAAACAAATTGAAAGGCAAGTTTCTACCTTGTGATTATCAGATTAACCTAATTTGAAGAATGCAAAGTTTGAAGCAGAAAGACAAATTAGTAAAAGACTATACTGAAGAATTCTATAGATTGGACATCAGATCTAGACATGTTGAAGATGAAGTGGAAAGAGTAGAAAGATACCTGAATGGCTTGAGAAGTTCTATACAAGATGAGATCAGTTTGGTCAAGATGGAAAGCATTGAGGAGGCATATCAATTTACCCTAAAAGCTAAAGAAAAGTTGAATAGAAGATATGAACAAAGACAAAGAGGCAGAGGAGGTAGATTCCCTAGAGGAAGAGGTAGATCTCATGGTGAGAACAATAGATCTAAACCACACAAGTCAAATTCAGACACATCTCAAGACAAAGGAAAGACTGAATGGAAAGGTGGAAATCCATTTTGAGGAAGAGGTAATTACTCCAGAGGTGGTTATAGAAGAAAAGGATTCCAAGTAACTTATTACAATTGTGGTGAAGAAGGACATAAATCCTTTAAGTGTACACATGCAAGCAAGAAAGGTAGTAGTAGCAGAAATGCATTGGTGCAAGAGGAGTCACCAAATGAAGCTGAAAAGGAAGGAAATTTCATGATCCAAAGGATACTATGGAGTGAAAAGGATAAGCAAGATCTGAACAGGAAAATTTTGTTCAAGACCAAATGTAGAGTTGCAGACAAAGTTTAGAAAGTGATTGTTGACAATGGAAGCTTGGAGAATCTGGCACCTGAGGAAATGGTTGCAAAGTTGCAGTTGGAGAGGATGGATCACCCAGAACCCTATAAGACCTCATGGATCAAGGATGATCATACATTAATGATGAGTGAACAATATTTTGTGAATCTAAAAAATTGGAAAGTACTATGATAAGGTGTTGTGTGATATTATGCGTATGAATTGTTGTCATATTTTTTTGGGTAAACCTTGGCAATATGATAGACATGCTATACATGATGGGAGATTGAATAGATATTCTATTTGGGCTGATTGTAAGAAGAAAATATTGTTACCTTTGATTGAAGAATCTGTTGGTGAGATATGTACATCTATGAAAGTTTGTTTAATGGAAGGTAGACAGTTTGTTAAGGATTTGAAAAGAAATGATATTTGTTATGCATTGATTCCTAACAAACCAAGAAAGAATATAGAAGATGACATTCCTATAGAAGTTGAGAAGTTACTCACTGAGTACAAGGAGATCATTTCAGATAATGTACCTGATGGTTTGCCACCAATGAGAGACATCAGTCATTGTATGGATCTGATTCCTGGAGCTAGTTTACCAAACAAAGCACCACATAGGTTAACACCAAATGAAAATGAAGAGCTTAAATGACAAGTTCATGAATTGTTGAACAAAGGTTTGATCTGAGAGAGTTTGAGTCCATGTGAAGAATGGAGAATGGAGAATGTGCATTGATTCCAAAGAAATTAACAAGATCACAGTGAAGTATAGGTTTCCTATACTGAGAATGGATGATATAATGGATTGTTTGAATGGAGAAAAATATTTTACCAAAATTGATTTGAAGAGTGGGTATCATCAGATCAGAATCAGAGAAGGTGATGAATGGAAGACTTATTTCAAGACAAAGGAAAATTTGTATGAGTGGTTGGTTACACCTTTTGGTTTATCTAATGCATCAAGTACTTTTATGAGGCTAATGAATGAAGTTTTGAAGAAATTATTGAATAAGTGTGTGATTGTATATTTGGATGATATTCTCATATCTAGTAAGACCAAAGAAGAGAATTTGATGCATATAAGGCAAGTGTTGCAGAGATTGAAAGAGGAAAAGTTGCTAATAAATATGAAGAAATGTTCCTTTATGAAAGAAGAACTTGTGTATTTGGGTTTTGTGATTTCAGCTGATGGTTTGAAGATGGATCCAGAGAAGGTTGAAGCTATATTGAGTTGGCTTAGACCTTAAAATGTCACTAAGGTAAGATCATTTCATGGATTGGCAAGTTTTTATAAGAATTTTATCATAAATTTTAGTTCTATTTGTAATGCTATGAATGAGATGATGAGAGGAGACAAAAGAGAATTCAAATGGACACATGGAGCTGGTAAGAGTTTTGAAGCTTTAAAGCTAAAGGTTGCTGAATTACCTATGTTAGCCTTACCTAATTTCAATAAGGTATTTCAAGTTGAATGTGATGCAAGTGGAAGTGAAATTGGAGCTGTGTTGACTCAATAAGGTAAACCTGTTGCTTTTTTTAGTGAAAAGTTGAATGATGGAAAAAGGAAACATTATGTCTATGATTAGGAGTTATATGCTATTGTGCAAGCTATGGAGAAGTGGAGACATTATTTGATGCCAATTGAATTTGTGTTGTATACTGATAATAAGGCTTTACAATATTTGGGTAGTCAAAATAAGTTGAATCAGAGACATATGAAATGGGTAGAGTATTTGCAGAGCTTTAAATTTGTGATTAAGCATAAGAGTGGAGTTTCTAACAGAGTTTCTAATGCATTGAGTAGAAGAAGATCTTTGTTGACTAAAATGAGAATTGAAGTTCTTGGTTTTGATGACATGAATAATTTGTATGAAAGTGATCCTGAATTTTTAGAGTAGTGGAGAGTGTGCAGAGCACCTAATTCAAATCAATCAAGTAAGTATGAAGAATATTTTATTTAAGAAGATATGTTGTTCAAAGGTATTCAATTGTGTATACCGAGAGGTTCAATGAGAACTAATTTGATAAAAGAGAAACATAGTAGTGGACTGGCTGGACATTTTGGTATTGATAAAACATTAAGTTTGCTGAAGGAGAGGTACTTTTGGCATCAGTTGTATAAGGATGTTTAGAAGTTTGTAATAAGTTGTGGAGTTTGTCAAGTTGCAAAAGGAGTAAGTCAGAATACTGGTTTGTATACACCAATTACTATTCCTGAGAAACCTTGGAGTGATATCAGCATGGATTTTGTTCTTGGCTTACCTAGGACATCAAGAGGTAACGATTCCATATTTGTTGCTATGGATAGATTTTCTAAGATGACACATTTCATACCATGTAAGAAAACATCAGATGCAATACATATAGTAGATCTTTTATTTAAGGAGATTGTCAGATTGCATGGATTACCGAGTATCATCTCTGACCCAGACAGTAAGTTTGTTAGCTATTTTTAGAGAACACTTTGGAAGAAGTTGGATACTGAGTTGAAGTTTAGTTCTAAATTTTATCCATAGACTGATGGACAAACAAAGGTTTTAAACTAGAGTTTGGGTAATTTTCTAAGATGCCTAGTTGGAGACACACCAAGCAATTAGGATTTGATGTTGGCTAAGGCAGAATTTGCATACAACAGTTCAGTGAATAGAGGTATTGGAAAGACATCTTTTGAGATTGTTCATGGAACACAACCAAGAGGTATATTAGATTTGAGAGATATTGTTGGAGAAGAGAAAAGAAGCGCTGAAGCAAAAGGATTTGTAGAATTTATGAAGACATTGCATGAAGATGTAAAACATAAACTAGAGAAAAGTAATCAGAAGTACAAAGATAGTGCAGATAGATCAAGAAGACATAAAAAATTTGAAGTTGGTGATACTATAATGGCTCATTTGAAGAAGGGAAAATTTCCTATTGGAACATATGGTAAACTGAAGATGAAGAAAATTGGTCCTTGCAAAATACTGAGAAGATTTGATAGTGGAAATTCTTATGAAGTTGAATTACCTGATGACATGGATATATCACCTATATTCAATATTTCAGACTTATATGAATATCATGAAATTGATGAAGAAGTGACAGTACCAAGTGATTATCCCAAGAAGAAGATAGAGGAAGTTGAAAAGATTCTAGAACAAAGAATTGGCAGAAGCACAAGAGGAAAAGAATACATGGAATATCTGGTAAAGTGGAAGAACAAACCAATTGAAGACTCATCTTGGATTTCTCAATCTAAGTTGGATTCATTTCAGGTTGGACCTGATTCATGATTCAACGAATCATTTCTTGTAACCCCAGGTGTCTGATGCAGGAGCATCTTGGGTCATTAGCAATCCTGCTCAACCAAAAAGATGTTTGCTTTGTTCATTAGTTTGTTTGGAAGCTACTCAGGAAATAATTTGCTACTCAGGCTCTATTTCTCGGTAAAGCTTGTCTACTGCTCAAGTTTTGTTGCTTGGGTATGCTTGTTTTTGTTGCTCGATAATGCTTAGTTTTGATGCTCGGGTCCTATTTCTCGGGCATGCCTATTTATTTTCCTGTTGCTCAGCGTGTTCTTTTCCTGAGTCACTCTGTTGCTCAGTCAACCTTTGCCCGAGACATTTATTTTGGAGTTAGATCTGGTGGCTGACTTCTTCAGTTAATTATGATGGCTTAATTGATTTTGGGTCTCTCATTGGGATCTATGTGGACCTAAATCTAGGCCTCACTTATGTATTTGAGTGTTGACCTCTCTTGTTGGTCTCTTGTATATATTCTTTTGTATGTTCTTAGTTTAGCAATCATTCTTAGAGAAAGAAAGCAAATGTTTAGATATTGAGATCGAAGGTCTATGATCTCTGTTGTATGAAGATATTATTGTAACTCATTGAATATATGGTTGAAACAGGAAAGGCCTTACAACTTGGCATGTAATGATTTTCATCAAGTTAATATAAAAGATATATGTTGTTTCTTCTCTCACTATGTTGTGTTTCCGCATTGGTTCTGCAAGGCAGTTTGGTAGTTGGGATATTCTTTGGCCCCTTCTCCTTGCCCTCCTTGCATCATTATGGATGACTTTAGAGTTGAGATGAGAAAAAAAATTAGAGATGCATTGGATGGTATGAATGCTAGAGAAATGAAGTTGTTGGAAGGGTATTTGTTGGATAAGAGCTTAGTAATGATGGAGCTATTGAAGTTAAATTTGTTAATCTAGTGTTTATCGATCAAGAGGTGGATCATTTGGCTTGTTAGAAGGATTATTTAAAGGAGGAGGAATCAAACTAGGCTTGAAGTGGCACAAGAACTAAAAGAGGTAAAGATTGATGAGGTGAGAACATCTATGAATGTTTTGACATTAGGTACAAAATAAATTTTTGAAGACAAAGATGAGGTAGATGTGGGTGTGATTGAATCTATTGAAAAAGTTGAACAAGTTAAGGAGTGTCTTGTTGTTGAGATAGATAATGAGATTGTTTATGTTGGGGATATTGACATATTTGAGGTTGGCAATAAATTTCCTTTGGATGAATCTAATAACCTAGTCGACGAGTCTAATACTGTTGAGTACAATAGTGAGGGTAATGTTGTTGATGACATTGTTGTTTGTAAATATGATATTTTTTGGATAGGGTTTTCATTGGTGATGATGATCCTATTACTAATGGAAAATTGTAGAATGATATTTCAGTTAGATGTTGATTTGTTATAGAAATCACCTATAGGGTGTAAGAGAGAAGACATGTGTTTCTTGGTATATGTTGGTAATAATCAGATTGATTGTGTGAAAGAGGATCCTATTGTATGTGTTGTAGTACATGTATAGAAAGACGAGAAATATTGCTTTGATAGAAACTGATATTACAGTAAGAGGATGGAAATACCAAGAGTGAAGATGAAGATAGAGTTAATGACATAGGTAATGATGCATAAGGAGGAAAAGTTGATGAAGTCCATACATGTGGTGGAGTGAGTATGGTTAATGAATTTATTTTTGCTAATGGATTGATGACAGAGAGTTCTCAGATGTGTGATGAGGACGAGGATAAGTGGCTATAGATAACAAGAGGGTTTATGAAGATGAGTGTAGAAGTTGTGCATGGTTCTGTTGTTGATCAGTTTGGCTCTGTTAGTGAGTTTTTTATCTAGCCTATTTTAGTACAGAGGATGTGGAGATCAGATTAGAGGGTACAAATAAATTTTATTTGTAGATTCATATTCCTAACCCCGAGGATAGGGAAACCAAAGGTCAAAATGAAGCATATTGATGATTAGTTTCTCGATTTCTTTTAGGATCAAAATGAGAGGCTCACTTTTAAAATAACCTCGGGTGTCTAAGGCAGGAGCATCTTGGGTTCTTGGAAATATTCTATCAACCAAAAAGATTTTCCTCTCAATTTGCTTTCAGTCTTCTCTTGTTAGTTTCAGTGTTTTGTGTGGTGTTCCTCCCAGTTGGATCCTTGGATCATGTGAACCTTATGGAATGTTCTAGACATTATGTGGGATCTATGTCTGGGTTTATATATTGATACATTCTATCTTGGTGGAGATCTCTTAAGTTCTTGGGTCAGACCTATTTGTTCTTCACGCTAATGGGTAAATCTAATTTTTTTAGTCTTGTGAAGTTTTCTCATGGCTTGCGAATATGATTGATGCATTTTTAGATGATCTTATGCTTGTGAATGACCTCATTATGTGATTGCACTTCATTCCATATCAATCTGGAGGTGTTTTTCATAATTTGGGTCCTGTCCTATTTTGCACACATTGTTCTTCCTACCTTGAGGATTGAGATCTTGTATGGCTGACTTGTGGTTTGTGAGCTTGTATATATTGTAGCCTTTGTTCTTTGTTTAGGTAGCTCTTAATATGAAGTGTTTTAGAGGTTAGCATCCAGAATGGATCTGGATTTATGTATGTAATCAAGTAGGTGTGCCTTAGAATGTAAGATGGCATGTTTTTGGGACAATATGATGTAAATTCTTGATTATCTGATAATGCAAAGGCCTAAATGGGCATGTTTTCTGTTCATTGTTGAGTTTATGTTGATTTTCAATTATTGTTTCCATTGTGTTGACTCTTATTGCATGGATTAGACCATCTCCCTTGGGGAAATTCCTGTCATGACTACATCAATATGCCACTCTCTCTCTTGATGTATATGTTTTTTTTTCTTTTTTCTCCTCCCTTCTAAATAAAATTATATTCTCCCTTTTATATCTCATATTTGGGGGAGTCACTTCTTTTCATTTCATGTCTTTTAACCATTCCTTAAACTTAATTACATTTCAATTGAATTCTTTTATATTTTTATTATATTTGAGAATGCAATTCTTTTATATTTTAATTTATATTTTATTTATAATTATTTATGTTTTAGTCTGAATCTCATGCATGTCAAAAAGTCTAAGAAAAAGAATTTCTTTAAAGACTATATGCTCAAAAATAGGGTGGATACCACAGACGAAGATGGAGTGGAGAATACAAAAATAGATTTCTCGTTAAAGGAATTTAAAGATGGCCCTAGTTCATTGTCAAAAGTGGAGTCAAAGGAAAAGAATGATAGTGCCCTAGAACACAAGGGAAAAAGAATCAAAATGTGAAAGATGGAGCCATAATTTTGGTATTTTGGATAATATGTAATTAATTACATATAACACGTTAGAAGGTTCGGTTAGGGCTTGTAGCCAGTTTTGTATTATCATAAAAGGTTTAATATGTCAGTTAGGAAAGATAGTGGAGATTATGAGAATTCAAATGTAAATATAATCTTTTGTATACATTACAAACAAGAGTTGTAGGTATGTAAAATGTCTAAGTTATGGATGTTGTACAATAAAGTGCAAGAATTATAATATCTTCCTATTATTGAATCTAATATAAGAATTATATGGTTATTATATTAAAAATTATGTGCAAAAGATATGCATTGGAAGGAAATTTGTAGACACAAATGAAGTTTTTATATTGTGTTAAAAATGCCCTATTTCAATTTCCTTTCTAACTTATTATTCTCTAATTTCCTTTCTAACTTTGTATTTTAGGAAATACAAAGGGTTAAATTTTTTTGGTTTAATGAGTAAAGAAAAATTCTCATTAATGAATAACGACATTGCTATGATATGTTATTAGCCCATTCTCTAAATATGATAGATGTGATTCTCTTAATTCTATCAACCTTGAATTTAAAAGACTTATCTTTATGAGTAATAAATACAAAACTTTTCCAAGGATTAGATAAGAAAACATTAAGATGATTTGTTCCAATAACAAGTGTATGTGTCAAGATTGATACCTTCTAACATCATTAAGCATGCCTATGAGAGACAACTACTCATATTTTACAACTTTGACAGTTTGTAGAGGAAAGACAATATTGTATTCAAATTGCTTTCAATTTTATGTCAATAGTGAAATAAGATAACATGCAGATTAAGCACATGCAAGATAGAGGATTGATGGTAGGGAGATACTAGTAACTATTAATTATTTTAGTGTGATATTTTCATTTAATTATGAAGATTTTGTGGTAGGTAGGCACAAGTAATTATGAAAATCCTTTCTAATCATTAATCTTCTGGTTTCAACCTTTTATCTAGCAAAAAAAATATATTTTAATTTAATTCTTTTATATTTTAATTTATATTTTATTTCTATTTCTTTTATGTTTATTTTATTTTAACTTATTTCTTTAATATTTTAATTTAGATTTCATTTATATTATTTTTATATTTTAATTATTATTTATTATTAAATTCTATTTAGAAATGGAACATACATTTTAATATTATTTTCTCTTTTAATTAATTAGTTTATTTTTTATATTTTAATATTATTTATTAAATTCTCTTTCAGAAAGGGGATATCATAGTCCACCCTTCCCACAATTACTTGTTCTCAAGCAATTATATATTTTCTCCTCGTGATTTGATAATAGAATTCAACTTAATACAAGTTTTCTTTCATCTTCTAGAGAAATGATCTTTGACCACCTCATAATGGTGCCAATTGAATTTTCCAAAACAACATTTGCATGATAGCATGCCTCAGATTCATCTATATTTAGTTATGCTCTTATTTTAGATAAACCAAAGTAGGATGAAAAATGGAGTATACTAAAAAAAAATGAAATATATGTATGAGTATATGAACACACAAAGCATACACATTAATTCATGAATACACAAATCATACATAGTATACACATTAATACATGAAGACAAGGGAGATACACAAAGTATACACATAATACACACATTGTTAGACTCATTTCTATTGACTAGAAATAAAATAATAATATATATGTCTTTCATTACCATTTATGGTCTAGTTTGGTAGGAAAGCCTCGAGAAGGCGCCTATAAACTACTCAACCCAACTAATCCCAAAAGTGTATACTATCCTACTATGACAACTAACCTCTTGGCCCACAAGAGGAAAGAATGTCCCACTATTACAATTTCATTCCTTGGGATGGTCTACTTATCTTGGGAGAATTGGTAAAATACAAATTTCTAACTTACTTCCTCCATCAATCCTAATTGCTTACAAAGTAAGACACATAAACCATAAATAAATAATTTAAGAAAATTAAATCAAGGTAATCTATTCACAATTTTTTTTATAACTCTTTCTTATATATATATATATATATATATATATATA
>MU228022.1:5690806-5709317 GCA_018584345.1 Thuja plicata
TATATATATATATATGTCATACATCATTTGGTCGGCTCCCAATTACAATACAAAAAAAAAAAAAATACTTATACAAAAGGTAAATACAATGTCGGAGCTCTTGTACTACCAAAGCATGGGTAATTCACAATACCAATCCAACTTAGTACATTTTGATTCTATCTATGCTTCCTCAATCATCGCAACTGTTCAAATGCCCTGTTACATTGTTCTCCTATACTCACATGTCTTCAAATCACTCTAACTCTCTGTAATCATCACCAAAAAATAATCGATCTTCACTGAAGGTCATACATATCCAATAGTATCTTCCTCTAAGATCTCTAGTCATCAAATGCCATACATGATCTTCGATGTCCAAAACATTACTGTTATACTTTGTACTTATGTTTCTATACTTAGTCGATTTCAGAACTGTATCTCCAAAATTGTACTTAACTCGATCATACTATTAGATGTGTTGACATAAATGACAACCATTTAGTGTCTCATATCACACCAAAAAAATTACTTGCCAACAATCTCTCCCTTCGTCATTGATGGAAACACTTATAAAAAAATGACTAAGTGTCCCAATACAAAACTGTTATCTTTTTCTCTTCTTTTCTTCTTTTCTCATTTTTCCTCTCTTCTTCCCCTTTGACAAAAATGGAAAAGGTGTATCCAAAATTCACAAAAATGTAGAAATTAGTGCTTTCTCACTAGTTTTATAACATCTTGAAAGGAATCTTCAAATATCTTCACTTCTGCATTCCATGACTGCCAATAATTAACTAACATGTATTAGTCCATTCAATACATAGGATGAAGTCTCTACTGCCTTTAACTCTGTGGGCATAGAATTTGTCAGTGAATCTATAATCTTCTCCATATCAGATAGATGAACTTCAAGAATTGATAGCTTAGGAGTGATTAGACTCTTTAGAAAACCAAATCTTGTCATTACTCTCCCTTTCTCTATATCCAAGACATTCAATTTATCAAAAATATTTGTTACCTCTCTGTCCATCTCCATTACATATTGTGAGGAGCTCTCACAATTGTCCATCATGTTGTTCAGAGTAGCCCATCCTTTGCAATAATGTCTTCAATATTCTAAATGTGTCTAATAGGGTTCATACAATAGTTGTATAACATCCTTCCATGTGTGACACACCTTTTGGCCTTTGATGTAGCTGATCTTAGAATGCCCAAGTACCATGAAATAGACTGGCATAATTCCTTCAACTTCATTTCTAGATAACTTTTCTCTGCCTTCTCTTCAAAGATATTCACTAAGGATTCATAGTGACCATCAAAACCATCTAGTGTCATTTTAAGATTCTCTACATCATATTTACTTTGAAAAATAATAGGGACCGAAAGTAGTTTATTCACTGTATCAATTGCTCTAGTAATTACCTTAGTCTTTTTGTCTCCTTTCTGCTCAGATATTTCTTTTTCTTTTGTGAATGCGATGAAGGATAGTCTCATCAGTTCATCCTCATCCATACTGTCAACATCTGTGCTTACAGACTTGTCCTTACTTTCCAACAATAGAATAATGGATGTGTCAATTTCAGGTTTTACTTCAACTCTTGCCTTTTCTCCTTTTGCTGTGTCTATCACATTTTTTGTTCTGATTCTTTTTTCTACTCTACCTCTTTCTATCCTAGTTCATCTGCCACTGTATTATTAATATTTCCTTCAAATGAATCTTTCTCTTCAAGTGAAGTGTCAAGGGTCATAGACACACCAAAAACATAGAAATCTGGTTGCATGTCAGTATTTATTTTTCTCTTTTCGACATTTTCTTCAACTATCTTAGACCTCTCTCTAATTCCTATAGGTGTAGGCATAGTAGATTTAGGAGGTGAAGTTTTCTCAGGAATATTTCTCATAAGTATCTGATCTAATGCCTTTTGAGTCTCCTCTATGACATTCTCATATTTTTTCCCCATAATCTTCACTAATCTTGCTTTAGTTTTCAACAAAGGTTTGAGCTCTCTCTCTCTCTCTCTCTCTCTCTCTCTCTCTCTCTCTCTCTCTCTCTCTCTCTCTCTCTCTCTTNTTGCGCTCTCTCTCTCTCTCTCTCTCTCTCTCTCTCTCTCTCTCTCTCTCTCTCTCTCTCTCTCTCTCTCGTATAGAAACTACTAGAAACATATCCTCAATAGCTTTATTTCTAATTTCCTCATCTTAAATATGTCCTAGCTATTTTCTAATCTCCATTTTACCATATGCAAGATATAAAATGGAGTTCATTAAAATGTAAAGATGTAAAGGATAATAAATATGGGGGTTGATGGATTGTTATGTGTAAGAAAGATAAGATGTTAATTTTAACCTCAAATACATAAAGGAAGGATAAAAATTGATTAACCCGAAAGGAAGGATCAATGCATAAATGAATCAATCGACTGGAAATGAGAATAAAGAGGAAGACCTTAAATTCCATTTTATAGAAGATAATGTGTGATAGATTTAGGAATATTAAAACTTTAATTGAAATGAATTGAAGAAAAGTACTAACCTTAAAATGTTATAGATTTGAAGAATGCTATTTTTGGGTGTCTACAGTGAGTTTCAGGAAAATCTGCAACTGGATTTGGAACAAAAACACAGAGATGAAAAAAACCCAGAAACCTTTTTCCAATCTGGCTAAGTTTTGATTTTGACCCAAAAGTGAATGTCAACTTTGACCCAAAATTTCTGATTCTGACCTAGAATTTCTGATTCTGACCCTAAACAAAATGTCAATTATGACCTAGAAATGAATGTCACCTTTGAGCCATAATTTCTGATTCTGACCCAAAATCTCCAATTTTGACCCAGAATAGAATGTCGATTCTGACCCAAGATCTCTGATAGAAAATCTATTTCCAGATCCTGAAAGTTTGCCGAAAAAGGTATCCGGACCTGCACTCCAATTCGCTACTCTGAACCTATCCCTGTAAGAAAAATGGTTTTTTTTTTTTTTTTTTTTGGGGGGGGGGGGGGGGNTTTTTTTGGGGGGGGGGGAGGGGTTTTCCTTTGTCAAACTCAGTTTTGGAATTAACCTCAAAGTATAATTGAAATTGGATAAACAAAACAAAGTAAATGAACAAATTCACCTTCCTTGTATAGAAACCCTTGTGGCAGATTTGAATATGTGGATCCACAAGTATGTATGCACCAAATGGATGTAGAATGTATAATTACAGATGTAGGATGTCTCAAATCAATTTCTTTTAGATCTTCAACACCAATCTTGAATGGATCTTGGAATAGGAAGAGGCTTGGAGGAATGTGGATGGAGAAATATTCAATAAGAGAGATCTATAGAGCTTGAATTATTCAAAGGCTACCAATGGATCTCCTTGACAAATTAAATGCTTGAATGTCTTTGAATTCTTAAATTCTTGAGAGTAGATGCTTGCTTTAATAGATCATGCATAGAGTGGTCTTAGATGGTTTGTGCTTATGCTTCAAGTCTTAGAGAAAATGAGAGGAGAAGTCTTCCTTATATATGAATCTAAGGCACAATCTTCTAGAGAGGCCTACATAGGATAATTAAATTCAAATTAGACCTATATCCCTAGAAGAGGACCTATATTAAATATAATTTAAGAATCTTCACTTTGAAGACCGAAATAGTCGACCCGGAAGCGGGAATTAAACCTTTCTGAAGCCCGACATGCAGAAACCCTAGAATCATGAAATATGGACCTTGGGTCAGAATTAAGGTTGATTCTGACCTAGGTTAGCGTCAAGGTTGACCTTAATCTAGGTCAAATTCAAGGTTGACCTTGACCCAAAAAGGTCAATTTTGATCCTGAGGTCAAAAGTATTAGTTTACAGTTTAGGGTGCCAGAAACATGCCGGAGAAAAGTGGAAAATGGGGAAGGACATCGGGGAAAGCCAGATCCAAGTCAGAGACCCATTCAAGGTGCTTGAAATGACCCCAAACCACTTACTCGGAAGGCTAAACCAGTCTATGATGGAAGTGCTTCCATTTTCTGACTATACACCATATAATTCCTCAAGTATACTGCCCTCTATCTATAATAGATTATTCTTGAAAACAAGTAAATGATTTATCACTATGTCCTCAATCACTAGTTTTTCAGATTCCTCATACATATCATAGTATTTTTTCACTAAAACAAGATTCCATTTTTCAATAGCTCTCTTCTCTAGGATCTTTATATCTGGCTTCCATAGCTGTTTGTCACTTGTGGTCTCTTTTTCAACTTTCTTCTCTTCTTCTTGAGTCCTCTACTTCTTAGGAGGTGAGTCCAGTTTAGTGGACCTTGTGTTTCCTTGAGGAACAATATTTTCTATCTTTGCCTATGATTATTTATGTGGTGGCCAGGGTGTAGTTACATCAATTACACTAGAAAGTGGACTAACTACCTGCTCAATTTCTGGAGGTGGAAGGACTTCAATTGCAGTGCTTGTTAACCTACAAGATCTCTTTGCTATCTTCTTCCTTACTTCTCTTATCTCTTCTTTAGTTATACCCATCTTAGTTTCACAATCATCAATTATATTTTCTACTCTTCTCTTTCTTAAACCTCTAGTATGTTATTCTCTAACTTTAGCCAATTTTTCTTCATATGTGCCCCATCTCTCCTCAGATGTATCAACTTTAGATGCCAAGACATGTTCAATTCACATAATTAAAACTTCTGAACTGACTTCATAACCCATAGGGTAACACAATTTCTTTCTTGGTACAACTTCCTCAAAACAAATAATCAATTTCAGCCATGAAACAAATTGTATTCTTGTATCTCTCAACTAACTCTTTAGGAATTATGAATCTTTCTTTCATTTTCCTCTATAGAATTTTGATAATTTCAAATAGTTCTCCATCCACCCATGTGCTATTTTGTCTTCTGTAACTCTGTGATATTTGAATACCAGTGGGTATGATATCTTTCCATGCTCTAGGGTGCATGCCAAGAAAATTATGCTCAATATGGATATAAATATGAACTATACGTGAGCCAAATCTAAAGATCTTAGATTTATCCTTGATTAATTTTACATTCTCCAAAAATTGCTGTGTCAGAACCTTTGATAGGTTGAATATGGTGTTTTCCTTTACCATCCTATAATCCATCATAATGATTCCTACTGAGACTGAATTAGGTCTACTTCTTTAGTAATATTTGTATCCAAGTATCATTGCAATCATTCTAACATCCTGTAGGAAAATGTCATTCACTGTCATTGCTTGCATGTCTGATTTAGAGTGTGTTAGGGTTTCAACTTGTTTCTTTATATGCTTTTCTACCACATGGATAACTCTAGTGTTTTATAGCCCAGTTATGTCATGAATCAATTGACTATAGATCTTTACAAGTTGCTCTCCTATCCAGATGAATTGATCATGAACTCTGCTAAGTAAAATTTTGAACCATTCTTCTTTGCTGAAATCATACCAGTCTAATATTTTCATAATGCTCAGGTTGTCTGTGTTTTAATTCATCCTTAATTTTACCATCATCACCTATCATATCTTCTATTTCTATAGCAATCTCTTCATCTCCCAATGTATCATATTTTCAATGAATATATGCCCTAATATCTTCTACATGCAAGATGTCATGTGGTGTTTGGGAAAAGGCTCCTTCAGGGTCATCTTCAAAAGACTTAAATGGATTTTTCTTGAATTTGTATCTAGGTCGATCTACAACACCATAAATCAATGGTGCATCCATAACTTATATTCAATTAGATAATCTAAATACCTTAAACACGCTGCATTTTGAATTTCCGCTTTGATCGATCACACAATGTGGCTGTTTGGTAGTCTGATACTCTCTAATCTCTTCTCTCCTTAGTAATTTCTCTTCAAATGGTGAAGAAATAAGAATATCAGATGTCTTTTATTCATCTTTAAGTGAGAAATGCATGTTACCCAATAAGCTTAACTTTGTACACTTTCCAGTGAATCACAAATCTTGCGATCACAGAATATGAATCGTCCAATGTAGAGATCACATATATGGGTTCCATAATGTCTATGTATATCAAAACCAAGCTCGCTTGAGATTACTCCTCAGAATCAGGGGTTGGATATAATCTGGTATCTTCATCCAATGCTCCCCTAAGGCCATGATTAACCATTTAGGTTGATGTAGTAGTTTTAGCATCAGGAGAAGATTCAGTAGCATCTACTGTCTCTCCCTGAACAAATATCTCATTTTACTCTTTGAATTTCCATACCTTATCACTATTGTTATCTTTTTCTTTCTTGAAACAATTGTCAAATTCAATTTTGTAATCTACAAGACTCTTACCAGTATCACTGACATTCCTCTTTGTATTCATAGAAGGTGGTACTCTTCTGTTGTTTTCTTTATTTTACCTACAAAACTTTGCTATATGCCTTGGATTGTTGCATTTGTAGCAAATCGAAGGAGGTCTATTTTGATTTGCTTGCAACTTAAAATATATTTCAATGTGCCCAAGGTTATTACATTTGTAACATGTGGTTTTAACTGCCAATTCTCCTCTGATGTTATTTTTTCTATATCGAGAATGATCAGTTTTCTTGAATTCTTCTTTCTTGTGCCCATATGCATGACAATTAAAACAATAACTAGAAAAAGGTTTGAAAGGGGCATTACTTGTGCAATCTCTCTTCATGTGTCCAAACTTGTTACATCCAAAACATCTACCTCTGAAAGGTCTGATCTATTGTTTAGGTTCTTCAAGAGTAGGTTTTTCTCCATCAGTCTTCGCATCAGGCTTCTCTTCTTGATTTTTAGAACATTCATCTTCATTGAATCCAACATAATTCATATCTCCTTTAGGTTTTTCTCTGTCTCTTTTTTTATCAATTAAGTCACTGCTCATGTGAAGTCTTTCAATATGTTTCTTTGTCTCAAGAAGTTCACCTTTAATGATCTGATTATATTTCTCCAATTCTAGATACTTGTTCTTATAATGTTCAAGCTCGGTCTTCATTTTTCCCATCAGAATATTAGCATCCTACAAAGCTTCCTCAATCTTATTTTTAGCATCCTTTTCTTTTGGAATCTCTTTAGCCACTATTTCATGATTAAGCTTCAAGGTATAATTCTCTTGTTAAAGTTGATTTATCTAATCTAGATTATCATTTTCTAAATCCTCTTTTATCTAAACCATAAGATCCTGTCTCTCACTTCTAGAAATTTCAAGCTGATCTTTTAGTTTCTTAATGAATCCCCCAACTCTTCCTAAATTGAATCTCAAGTTACCATTCTATACTTTTACTTTATCAAGGTCTTCAAGTGCTTCTTCAAAGTTTTATTCCAAACTTATAGAATCCATCTTCATTTCCCTTAAGTTGTTAAACTTTCTTTTCAAGGGCCAACAAATCTGATACCAATTGTTAGGATTAAGTAATACTGAGAGGAGGTGGGGGGCAAATCAATATTGAAATTTTTTAAATAAAGCTTAAACCAATTCCAAATAATCCATAAGATTGATGAAATGAAAAGAGCATAAGAATATAACACAAAACTCATTACACCATTATTTGTTGTCGAGGAAACCTGGGTTAAGGGAAAACCTCGGTAGGGATGGTACCCACAAGCATGCACTAAAGTATAATGTCCCTGTTAGGAGACCTAGCCCTGTTAGGAGCTGAATATTACATAGTACATTTCCTTGTTAAAGGTATACAACACTGAGCTTATGACACTTAAAACCAACACTTTTGTTACAAAGTGTTCTGAGTAATGAACAGAAACAAGCATCTCCAATGCTTAGTTAGTTCCATTTATAGCTCTCAAAAATATCTGTCAATCTATGATCTCGCATCTGCCACCAGTCATCTCTAACTCTTTCACATACACCCATATCCACCTATAGATACATCTTCGCTTTACAAAATGTTCTTCATATATATATATATATATATATATATATATATATATGAAGAACATTTTGTAAAGCGAAGATGTATCTATAGGTGGATATGGGTGTATGTGAAAGAGTTAGAGATGACTGATGGCAGATGCAAGATCATAGATTGATAGATATTTTTGGTCAACTCTCAATTACAATATAAAAAAATACTTATACAAAAGGTAAATTTAATGTCAGTGCTCTTGTACTACCAAAGTATAGGTAATTCACAATACCAATCCAACTTAGCACATTTGGATTCTATCTCATGCTTCCTCAATTGTCGCAACTGTTCAACTGCCTTGTTACACTATTATACTATCTTTGCATGTCTTCAAATCACTCTAACTCTCTGTAATCATCACCAAAACACAATTGATCTTAACTGAAGGTCATAAATATCCTATAGTATCTTCCTCTAAACTCACTAGTCATCAAATGTCATACATGATCTTCGCTGTCCAAAACAATACTTTTATACTTTTTACTTTTATTTCTATACTTAGTCAATTTCAGAACTGTATCTCCAATACTATACTTAACTTGATCATACTATCATATGTGTTTCCATAAATGACAACCATTAAGTGTCTCATATCACACCAAAAACATCACTTTACAATAATATATATGTGTGTGATAGATGTTCCCAAGTGTGCTTGCACTAGCCTACTAGGACATCCACTATTCCCAGTCTTCACAAGACCATATGCTTCCTTGTTAGGATCTCTCTAGCCCTCACTATATTATTCTAGGACTACCTCACTACCACTCTAAGAGTTGGTGTATATTGTGTTTCACAAGGAGACAACTACCACTAGTTTGTACTTGACTCTTTAACTCTTCCTTGGATAATTCCAAGTACATTTTCAACTTCCAAACTCCCCAAGTGTTTGAAAGGACATTCCTCATGTTTAAAAATTTTTTAGACTCCTTATGATCCCATTTGTAATAGGGTATCATAACTGTTCCAAATGATCTCCCAATTCACCTTCAAATTTGGCTTTTAGGCCTATTTCTTCTAGTAGCCCTATCTGACAAATTTTTCCCAATTCCTATAAAATAATCCAAAACAACCCTAAAAAAAAAGTAGGGATTCTGATACCCTTTTCCAAAACTTAAAGGATTTTTTAGGTCTAAGGGTCCTAGGGTGTCCGTACACTAGATTCCTAGAATCGAAGACAACTAGGGCTAATTGGGCTAGATAAGTGCAGTCAGATGACTTATGCTTGGAAATGTATCAAAATGGATTGGTATATTCTTATCCTTTCTAGGAGGTTTCTATATAACCCCTAGGTTTCCAAAACCATTCTTTGTTTCCCACAAATCACAATGTCCCTACAATCAAAATTAGTTAGAACATTGTCAAACACCTAGTCGGGCACTCCAATCTCGCCTAGGGCATGAATTTTAAAATAGCTAAACAAGTTTCCTGAACCTATCCCTCCATATATACACTATACCAAGGCTCCCCTTCCATATTACTACATTAGATTATGAAATGTATGGTGGAGAATTATAGGGGAGCCATTTTGTTCAAAACCACCCTGTCACCACCAACAACTAGTCTACTTACAAAATATTTTACAAATCCAATCTAATGAACTCACACAAATTTGTACACTAAACAAAAGTTTCTCAAATCTACCTCTAAAACTCAAATCCAACACTAAATCATACTATTCAATCCATCTACTAATGCTCAAACACAAAAATAGTTGACTGTGCATGTAACCAAAAAATATTGTTCCTCTTGCTATCCAAAAACTTACATTACATCACCATTCCCTTGGGAAATGGGATCCTATATGTCTAAATATGCCTTCTCCATATTTTAAGGCCACTACCATTAATATCCCTCCTCAAATTCGAAAGGAATCAAATGTTGTCGATGTTGTCATGCAACTTTGCAAAGTTGCAAATGTTGTCATGACAACATTATGACAACTTTTGCATTATTGCTCCAAACTAACTTTTATGACCTCTAACTCATACTAAATGATGTAAAAACATCATAGAGGCCTTTTTAGGCATTTTTCCAACCTTTCCTAAGCCTAGAAGTTTTTTTAGACCCAATTTCCCACTTTTAGCTAAAACTAACACTAAAAAAATAAACTAAAACCTACTAGGTTGGATTGATCCTAGTCAAATCCACCTAGTCACACACTTGCACGACCATCTAAGGTCAAAATAAAAACCACTGACTTGGCTAGGGTCATTACAAGCCACAAAAAAAAATATAGGGATAGCATTTATCCTAGGTGCTCCTGCACCATCCTCCCCAAATGGAAAGATTTCAATCCACCCTTGGATTGACCAAGTTGGAATCAATGCCTAAATTATTAAACTCTATCTTGCTGATCCATGTAACCTCTGCATCATCATGTCCATGCCTCTTCACCATGTGTTCTTTTTAATCCTTCTTCCTAGTCTATTTGTAGACTCTTGAATCTAATATTTGCTTTGCTTTCTTGGATGGTGTAGAGGGTAAGTTTAGTTCCTCTACTTCCTGTATTACCTTAGGTAAAATCTGATCTGGATCTGGTAGAGGTCATTTGTATAAGACCAGATCTACTACATTGAACACAAGGGATAAGCCAACATCCTCTAGAAGCTCCACCTTATATGCATTGGTGCCATATTTGGCCAGGATGGTACATGGGCCAATTCTTCTCATCTGTAGCTTATTAGGCACTCCTTTCTACAATCTTGCCTTGTTAATATGGACCATTACTAGATCCCTTACTTAGAATTGGACATCCATTTTTATTTCATCCACTTTGTGCTTTATCTTCTCGATATTCTTAGTCAAAGTATTCTTGACTGTCTCATGCACTTCCTTCATAGATTGTGCAAAATATTCTGCATAGCCACTTCCTTTGGCTCCATCTTTAAATTCCATGAGTTCAAATATCCCTCTGGGGTGTAATCCATAAACAATTTCAATGGCGCTTCTTCCCGTGGTTATGTTTCTATAGACACCTAAATTTGATTAACACATCTAATCATATTTAGTGCCTTCTAGGACACATCAGCTAAGTAATTAAACATTACCTAATTTACCTATGTCATCCCCTAGCCCTAATTAATTCAATTAATTGGCTATAGTCCTGACTAATTATTAAAAACAACCAATAGCTTAATAATTAATTAAAACCCTATTCCCCTATTATTGAATGAATATGTTATTTATGTAATTCAATTAATTAATATTCCCTTTAACCCCTAACCTAACCTATCCCAACCACCTAACCTTGAGTTCTAACTCAACCCAACCTCTTCACATATGCTAACCTAACAATTCCCAACCACCTAACCCTGAGTTCAAACTAATCCCAACCTCTTCACCCATGCTAATCCTAATCCTAACCCTAATCCTAACCCTAAACTCTCCCTAATGATGTCACATTCCTAATCTTTGGATTAGGAATTCAATTCCTTCCCCAAAGGCAACTTTCTCAAGCCATGCTTATCCATAAGCATAAATATCCATTACACCCTCATAAATTTCTCTTACATCCTCATAAATGCCTTTTACACTCTCTTTATGAGCCTTATCTTCTAGAGGCTTCTTGGTCCATTTCCCTAAATGGTCACATTCCTCCCTACTTTCAACCCAATAATATTGTGACAAGTGTCACAATTTGATGCACTTGAAGAAGCACAATCCATGTGCTCTCTTCTAGTGGCATCCTGAACTCTCTTTAGCTTTGCATCTGGACCACCCATTTTCAACCCCATTTCCTATAAATAGAAGGCTCATTCCTTCACATTTAATCCATCTTTTGAAGTAACATCATAATGTCAGTTTTAGCCTAGATATTCCAATCTTGAAGAGTAAACTTATAATGCCAGTTCAAAGAACATACCTTTGAAGCTTGGAGCACATCTTGAGCACACATCCATAAGCATGAACAGATCAAAAGGGGAGCTTAGATTCAGTTTTGAGGAGGTTTTTCACTTCCTTGTTTCCTTATTGTTTAATTTTTTCTATTTCAGTTCAATCAGGTATGTAGCTTAGATTCTTAGTTATTGAATGCTTTATTTATTATTGTGTTCCTTTATAATTGATTTTTGTAGCTTACATTTTGGCAATCATCCTGGTCATTCTATTCTAATTTTATCCTAATCATCACTCTGGAGAAACTTTGTTGCCTATATCTACATCTTCACATTGTCTATTGTTTTAAACGTCTTTGAAATAGTGTTATTCTAACACTATGTCAAAGAGGGGCAAATGTAGACACCTAAATCTGATTAACACATCTAATCATATTTAGTGCCTTCTAGGACATATTAGCTAAGTAAATAAACATTACCTAATTGACCTATGTCATCCCGTAGCCCTAATTAATTTAATTAATTATCTATAGTCCTGATTAATTATTAAAAGCAACCAATAGCTTAATAATTAATTAAAACCCTATTCACCTATTATTGAATGAATATGTTATTTATGTAATTTAATTCATTAATACTCTCTTTAATCCCTAACCTAACCTATCCCAACCACCTAACCTTGAGTTCTAACTCAACCCAACCTCTTCACACATGCTAACCTAACCAATCCCAACCACCTAACCCTGATTTCAAACTAATCCCAACCTCTTCACCCATGCTAATCCTAAACTCTCCCTAATGATGTCACATTCCTAATCTTTGGATTAGGAATTCAATTCCTTCCCCAAAGTCAACTTTCTCAAGCCATGCTTATCCATAAGCATAAATATCCCTTACACCCACATAAATTCCTCTTACATCCTCATAAAGGCCTCTTACATCCTCTTTATGAGCCTTATCTTCTAGAGGCTTCTTGGTCCATTTTCGTAAATGGTCACATTCCTCCCTACTTTTAACCCAATAATATTATGACAAGTGTCACAATTTGATGCACTTAAAGAAGAACAATCCATGTGCTCTTTTCTAGTGGCATCCTAACCTCTCTTTAGCTTTGCATCTGAACCACCCATTTTCAACCCCATTTCCTATAAATAGAAGGCTCATTCCTTCAGATTTCATCCATCTTTTGAAGTAACATCATAATGTCAGTTTTAGCCTAGATATTCCAATCTTGAAGAGTAAACTTATAATGCCAGTTTAGAGAACATACCTTTGAAGCTTGGAGCACATCTTGAACACACATCCATAAGCATGAACACATCAAAAGGGGAGCTTAGATTCGGTTTTAAGGAGGTTTTGCACTTCCTTGTTTCCTTATTGTTTAAGTTTTTCTTTTTCAGTTCAATCATGTATGTAGCTTAGATTCTTAGTTATTGAATGCTCTATTTATTATTGTGTTCCTTTATAACTGATTTTTATAGCTTACATTCTGGCACACCCGGTGGGACCCACTTCACGGGTTTCTTTTCATTGTTTTTCTTGCAAACTAACCCTCTAAGCTAATGTGTTTTTGTTGTTTGAGTATGTTTTGCAAGCTCTTATTTAATTTTGTAGGTTGAAAAAGGAAAGAAGACTATATTCCTTCTATCTTCTTTCTAATTTCTCTTTGTTACGCTTCCATGAATATCATTGATACACAAACAAGAAGACTATATTCCTTCTATCTTCTTTCTACTTTCTCTCTATTTTGTTGAACTATGGTGTATATCACTGGGACCATTAATTGTAAAAACATGGAGGGAAGGCACTGTAAACCTACAATAATGCACTCTTACTAATTTTTTTTCATTTTTTACAGGTCTACGGGTTAGCCATCTAGTTTGGTAAGAAAGCACATAATCTTTTAACCAAAAAATTCTCATTTCACTTTTTGGTGTTTAAAAAGAACAGTGTATGTACTCACATCATTTCACACTTGGTTTTGGGTTTCAAAGTCAACAAAATTCAAAGTCAACAAAAGTCAAAGTCAACAAACCTCAAAGTCAACAAAATTCAAAGTCAAAAGAAGTCAAAAGTCAACAAAAGTCAACATTTATTTTTTGGGCTTAAAATGAAAATGCACAAAATCTTGAATGCTTTAAGGAAAATGAACAATCAAACATTTGACTTTGGGTTTTAAAACTGAACACTTAATCACACTCAATCTCGAATGCACAAGCAAATCAACACTTTGTTTCAGTTTTGTTAAAAGCACACAAGCAATTGAACACTTTCAAAATTGGGGCTTAAAACTGAACAACTCAAACAAATCAAATCTTGACTGCTTTTAAGCAATTGAACAAAGAAAAAACACATTTCAGCTTGGAGCACTTAAAATCAACCACTTATGAGTTTACTTTTGCATACAAATCAAACATTGCCTAACTTATCAGATAATCAATCAAGTGTTTGATGTCTTTGGTGTGCTTGCACAAAATCCTTTTTTAGAACGCAACCTCACTTCATGCACTATCCTCTCCCATTGGCTCTTGTGGTCATTGGTGCAAGAGAAAGGTGATTGTGACCGTTCAAACTTTTTTGCAGATCTACTCTTGAAAATTCTTCAGATCTTCTTAGAGGGGCCCATCTTGAAGAAGCATGAGTCCTTCTGGAGAATGACCCCAAATTGGTAAATCCTTTGGCTGGTATAGAAATAAGGTGCTAACCAAAAGAGCGTTTATATCCTTTCAAGCTCAAGCGGGTCATGCTCAATGGTAGTTCAGACTGGGTGAACTCCCCAGCATATCGGCATGATTGAACTAGGCTCTTAAGTGAGTCATGCCATACAAACTAATTGCAGGGACACCACGAAAATACTATTAACTAATCAATCTAGCAACCTACCTGATCCATCCCCGAAAGCTTGATAATCGGTTGGGCAAGGAAGATAGTAACTTCCCCAAGGAATTCGCACATTCGTGCCACCCTGAGAATTTGGAGTCGGCTAATAGGACATCATGGAGCCATAGCATGTTTGATGGTGGTCATATTCTGATTAGCTCTTGTGTGTGTGCCTATGTATGTAGACAAAGGTTTTCAAGCTCATCGCATCCTTAAGGTAGAAAGTGCTTCTACGTGTTTTCAGTGTTACAAACCTTGTGCAAAATAGTTCTTGAACATACACAAATCTAAAGTTTTTGAAAGTCCTTTTTCCAAGGAGATCAACATTTCATGCTTCTTAGAAGGTTACTTTACCTCTTTCAAGATTGTTTTCTCACAAATTCCAAAAGCTCATCACTTGTTCCAAAAGAAAAAATAATCCAAGGCACACTTGTCGTAGTCACTACCTACAAAAGTATCAGATTGAACTCATGTCCCATTCCATTAAGCATCAGAAAGTGAAGACTCCTTTGCCACATATCTACCAAGAAAAAAAGGCCATAACCAAAGAGGCCAATAAATATCAGTATATCACTGAAATCATTAAAGAAGAAAACCACAAACTTGAGGTATACGAGAGGGTCCAGTACAACTACAAAATTATTTGTTTTCTGCAAAAATTATGCACCAACAATGCCTTCATTCACTTTGAGTGCTCCACCAATCTGGCCCATCATCCAATTATTCATGCAAACACATGTACTTGATTTCACACAGTATGCCTAGCATCTTCATCACTACAATCGGTCACTCTTTCTCTTCTTATATCACTTTGCCTGCATTTAGGACTTCCCTAGTTGTCATCCCTAGAAACACATCACACATTATCCAAAGCATAATCCTAGCATAAATCTGCATTCAATCCTAAACCATCCCTTAGCAATCCTAAACCAATCCTAAACCATCCTAGTTAATCCTAAACCAATCTTAGCAAATCCTAGATCCATCCTAGCAACCTTGCATCAAATTTTAGCAATCCTTATCATCCTAGAAAGTGCATCCTTCACTTGGTATCCTAGCCTCTTTTTGAGTTGCTTACCCTTCATCCTAAGTCAAGGATCATCATCTTAGGTATCTCTAGAATGACACACTATTCTAAGATAACCCCCTCTATCTATGAAACCTCATCACCATGAGAAAAAGGTTGGTTCACATTGATCGAGAATCCTGTCAAACCGAAGACCACAAGTCTATCCTAGGTTTTGGCAATCATATCCACCTTGATCATACATTAGGAAAGCAATCCTTAACCAGTCTTTTTTTACCAAGTCATCCTTAGTCTTTCAGGAAGCATCCCCATCATCATAGATAGTGTCATCCTAGATTGTCATCTTAGCATTGTCATCCTTAGTCTTTTTTAGAACAATCCTTGCATTTTATCTTGCATCTTGCATCCAACTCTTTAGGACATTCATTTCATGCCACCCATCACACGAGCCGCTAAGAAGAGGAAAGACATGACCATTAATCAGTCAGCTAGTTCTTCTGACCCAATGATAGATCACTCTAACATGATGGATTCCTTTGATCCATGACAAAACCTACCTATCCAACACATTTGGGTAGACACTAATGAGATTCCCACCGTGAGTATGATCAAAACATTCATCAATCATCCAGCACATGTTCACATGGTAAGAGCTATGAGTGGATGCAACAACAATTAAGTACTCACCGATATTTAGCAACAAGGAATCTAATTCCCACCTTGGATTATACCCATGCTTATCACATAACCTATGGGAATTTTAGGATCAAGTCCTTATACCATCCAAAATAAAGTTGTTGATCCCCTTTAGCAAGCCTTGTAGGTAGGATCTCTTATCTCGCAGATGATACAACCTTCCATCCCACCTTCCATAGTGCACACAACACATCCATCTACCTCATTCATAGTCATGGGAGTCCCGCCTCCTAATCCACCATCTACAATGCAAGCAATACATCCCATCGCTATGCAATTGCTTGCGCCTCTTCAAAACACAGTCGCTCTGCTTTCCCAAGAAATCCCAACATTTTTCACACAATTCCCACCACCACCAGTCAACACTTCACAAACCAACATTCCACCCATCCTCTCTTAGCCCATTCAAAATGCAACAACTAGTTCGCAACATCAAATAACTCAAATCTCCATGCCCATTCCTCCCTTTTCCTCCACAACATACCCACAACAAAAAGCATACTTCACCATAGGCATGCCACCTACAAACACCTATAACCAACTCTTAGTTCCATAAGGGGCCACTTTCCCCACTCCACCAAAACACACTCACAATGTATGCCAACAAATCTTCCGCAAGCACAATCCAACCCAATTCCTCCACCACCACTTCCTCAAAATAGTCAACCAGCACAAGGTGCTTCCTCATCCACTTGGAATAACTACCAAGATGCCATACAAGCCTTGGGCATACCTACATAGTAGTAGACCACCAATCCATTTACATCTTGTACACAACAACCACAATTCAACCCCTTTGCCTCAACAAAAATTCCTATTCCCACAATCCCGGAACAACAACCAATCCAACAACAACAACCTCTTCTGCAGAAACAACCCCAACAATCCCAGCCAAAAAGCACAAACCTCTTTGCTTCTCATGCACAACCAAAATATAGCCCTTTCACTACAACACCACCTCCTATTCAACCTATTCAGCAACCACAACCATCAGCACAGAATCCCAATCCACTCATTGCACAGGTGCTACAACAAATTCCAAATCCTTTTTCAAGTATGCACTCCACCGCCCTATCTACCCAGTAGCCACAACCTAGCTATGCCAACTACCTAGCTATGCTATCTTTCAGTGCCTCAAAACTGGTCCCTCCACCATAGAAAACCAGTGTGCCCATTAATCCCAACTACTTCATTCCACCCATTGGGGGAATTCAACCTCAGAGCACCTATCTACTATCCTTCGACAATATGGCACCACCACCCAATGCAAGTGCACAGTTGCCTCAGCTCACTTATCCAACACCTCAGTAGATATAGGCCTACTTCCAGCATATACAACAACAACATCATGCATTTCCGCCCCCTCCACCACACTATTCCCCTCAGTTACAATTCTCATCACCTCAACAACCTATCTATATTGACCAAACACCACAATACCCTTTGTATTCACCAGCTCCATTCGACCCCTATCTCATGAGCAGGGTCAAGATGACAACAAATAACAATCCCCCATCAGCCAATTCAGAATGGGAGGAAATGAAGAATGATTTAAAAGAGCTACATGCTGGAACTCAAGCAAAGACCTTCAAATTTGAGGAAGTTTGTGCTTACCCATTTGATAGATTTATCAATGCCATACCCTTCCCCAAGAACTTTGAAACACCCAAGTTTGACAAATATCGGGGGAAGGGCAATCCTGTGAGCCACGTGAAAGAATTCTACACGGCATGCCAAGAAGTGGCCTATAGTGATAACTTCCTCATGAGGCTATTTGCAAAAAGCTTAGGAGGGACCGCTCTTGAGTGGTTCTACAAGATCCCCTACAACACAGTCTCTACTTTCGCTGAACTATCAGAGAAGTTTGTGGCCCAATACACACACAATGTTGAGAATGAACTCTCCCTACTTGATTTATGTAATTCCAAACAGAAGGGAGGAGAAATCTTGGTAGATTACCTTCAGCACTGGCAAGGACTTACTGTTAGATTTGATGAACAACAAATCTTCCCAAGAACACCTGCATGCATGACAGTTACAAGACAGAAGAGAAACTATGGAGGCAAAAAGGCCAGAGACTCGAAAACCATGTTGATAGAAAAAGCTTCTATATTATCAACAATAGAATTACAAATTACAATCTCGGTGAAGAAATGCAAAGAAGTGAATCCTTATAAAAGGAATCATGAAACCCTAAAGGAAACCCTA
>MU228022.1:5738113-5757390 GCA_018584345.1 Thuja plicata
GTAAGCTAATACAATAATTCTTTTATCACTTACTATCAAGGGAGAAATTTAAGAATTTTGTGTCTTTAAAATTATCAATAGTTTTAATCTGCTAGATATTTGAAGAATTTTAAAGATAACAATGACTTCCCTCGACACAAAGTAGAGTGTTTAATCTTTCTATGATTTTTATCAAATGCTGTTGGGTGAAGAATATCAGGCAATGCATATTTTTGCACTATTGCCACTATCTAAGATTTTTATTGTATGTGATATGAATGTAGGCCTTTGTTGAGTTATTGGGTTTTGGTCTATACTTTGTCGTTACTAACAACAGTATGTGTAATTCAAGATAAATGAAGGGGATGGGGCATTTTATGGGCCAAAGATTGAAATTACAGTTTTTGATGCTTTGAAAAGGAAATTTCAGTGTGCTACTATTCAGGTATTAGACTTGATGCTATTTTTTCTGCAAATTGTTCTTGTATTTGAGGTAAGTATTATCTGATAAGAGATGTGCGCTACTGTTTTGTAATAGCTTGATTTTTAGCTTCCAAAAAAATTCAAATTATCTTACTCTGCAGAGGATGAAGCAAAGAGGGAGGAACCTGTTATGATACACCGGGCAATACTTGGTTCTGTTGAGCACATGCTTGCCATCCTTCTTGAACATTATGCAGGGAAATGGATTTTCTGGCTTAGTCCTCACCAAGCTATTGTATGTCCTGTGTCAGAAAAGTCATTAGACTATGCATTGAAGGTTGGTCAGTTTGAGTTTGCTAAATTTCCTTATTGTGTAAATAATGCTCTTTTAGTAGGTAAGTCATTTGCATTTGTATGGAGTGTAAGTCAGGTTCAATTATATTGTTTCCTATTTTGGAGAATGTGTTACTGTTAATTTTCTTTCTCAAACATACTTTTGTCTTGTTGTTTAAATTTTAAAATAATATGTTACTGTTAATTTTATTTCTCAAACATACTTTTGTTTTTTTGTTTAAAATAAAGATTGCTAATATTTTTTTGCATTCAAGTATTATTTATGAATTAGTTTCCAGTGATGCAGCCTACTGCTTTTTTATGTGTTTTTCTTAGACATCGAAATGGGCTTCCTACTTGGCATATACATGGCTTCAGTATTGTCAATTATGTGTATATCCAGCTCCCCAATTTTTCTTGCACAAAATAATGGCTGGCAATCAGCTCATGCTACCTTCTATGGCAGCAACGATGCTTCTGGCACTATGGGTAAGTTTTTTACCTACTGTACCTATCTTGTTGTTGTGATATACTATTTGGATCTATCAGCCTATGTCACTAACAGATCCAAATAGTATATTGACATAGGCTGATAGATCCAAACAGTATATCACAACAAAACTCAACGTAATCAATGAGATTTTGTTTGTGTTTTTATCACTTGTCTTTTCCATTGGCTCTCTAAGTGGCGTAGGCTTACTCAAAAACAACAAGATAGGTACTGTTGTTTTCTAAACATTGTGTATATTTACATAGAACTAGCTACATTTTGTATCTGATTAATGCAGGGAGCCTTCACAGGATTTGTTGGATTAACAAACAACTATCTTCCAAGCCTTCTAAAGAAAGTTGCAATGCTTAGTCTTGTTGCTTAACTAGATCATGTTACCTCTCCTTTATCAAGAAATGCAACACCAATAAACCTTGATTAGGTACTTTATGCAATTGTTTGTTAACTACATTTCTATACTTTTATTCACATATCTATTGTTTTCTCACCATTTATGCTGACATGTATACTTGTCTCTAGGCATCTATGAATACAATACATCAACGTAAGTTGCAGAATTATCTATTGATTTTTAAACATTTAATTACTGTCATCATATGTAAACTCAAAAACAAATAACTGATGTTGTAAACTATACAAAGACATTTTATTTCCTACTAGTTTTAAATACAAAATTCTAACAAAAAAATCAAATAGAGCACAAAATCCGACTGTATAACCGATTTAATTTTTTTTTTCAATTTTTATTTAGTTGCTCACAAAATCTGACTGTATAACCGATTTAAATAGGGATGGTGCACATGAATATAATTTGCAGCTTTATGTTACATAATTTTATAGTTTGAATTTCTAAACCTTGGATTCAATTGTCTTTTGCTCCTCGATGAATTGAAAAACAAAGGGTCCCCTTTTCTCACGTTATCACATTCAACAAAAAAGAAATTCTTTGCATTGTGCTTGGCCAGATAGAGTGCATTATTTCACATGACCTGGGTTCTCATATTAATTGAAGAAATGTAGAGAAACAATATAAGTACGCTCGATTTATCATTGACACAATGTACAATGAAACTCAAAATTGCCTATAGACTTTGACATCTGGAAGAGAAGTAACCTCTATTGCTTGATGTAGAGTTCTGAAATTGCCTGTAGACTTTCACATCTTTTCTGAGTTGAGCATAAGATGCCCATTACACCTAAATGAACTTGGCCATTTCTCCTCTGGAAATATTGTTGTGTGATTATAAATGCAAAAGGTGAATACTAATCCCAACAACAAGAGTCTCATACATATTTTATACATATTATATATATATATATATAAATATACATATTTTATACAATAATATATAATTTTTTTTTAAAAACAATGGCACAGGCTGTCAAAATTTTGACACAAGGCACTTAGCATTTTGACACCGATGCTATACAATCAACCACATGATCAACCATCATTCATCACAATTTTGACACATGACACTTAGCTTTTCAACACCGATGCTATACTTTTGACGCCTTAATCAACCAGAGTTCATCGAAATTTAGACTGAAGTTGGTCACATAGGTGGAAAGCAGGGTCCAGGCTAGACCAAACATTTCAACGCATCTTCGGTCGATAAATCCACCCTATGTGTGTCAAAATATCGATGATGGTTTAGTGTGATGTAAAATTGATGAAAAAAGACCGACGACAATGGTGGTCATTTTGTTGGCCAATTGGTGTCTAAATTTTGACAAATCCTCATAAAAAATATGGCTAAAATTTACTAGTGGAGAAGTGCACACTGGAATCAACGGTGCCCACACAAGTGGCATGGTCCTAGCTAAACAAATTCTTAGAGTCAGGTATTATTGGCCTACTATGGAACATGATACTTGTGAATTTGTAAAAAAAAGCTTACCATGTTAGCAACATGCAAATTTGATCCACGCACCAACACAAGAGCTACATCCTATTGCACCTTCTTGGCCATTCTCATGTTGGGGTTTTGACCTTGTTGGTAAGATCACTCCCCTATCCTCTAAGGGACATAAATTTATCATCACAGCAATTGAACACTTTACTAAGTGGGTTGAAGCAATCCCACTTACCCTCATGATAGGCATCCAAATATCCAAGTTTATCCTATACCACATCATTTGCTGCTTTGGCATTCCATCCACCATTTTCATAGATCATGGTTCACCATTTGAATATTAGCATATGGTTGATCTATGTGAGTGCCTCCACATCCATCATCATTTCTCTAGCCCTATTTCCCATAGGGTAACAGCCAAGCTGAGGCAACCAAAAAAACACTTCTAAAAATCCTAAAGAAGGTTGTCAATGATATTGGTCATGACTGGCACCTTCAAATTAATCCTACCCTTTGGGCCTATCACACATCCTTCCACACTCCTATAGGCACCACTCCATATTCCCTTGTCTATGGTGCTGAGGCTATCTTACCAATTGAGGTTGAACTACCATCCTTATGGGTATCTCTCAAAGACCTAATCACAGATGAAGACTACAGAGTAGCAAGACTCACACAGCTTGATCTCCTTGATGAAAAGCGTCAGCAAGCATATAACCACCTAGTCATATATCATAATAGATTAAAGAAAATCTATAATAAGAAGATCCACCCACACCAGTTCCAGGTAGGGGACTTTGTGCTCAAAGAGAATAAAAAAGTGGGTGCTAATCGGGAAAAGAAGGGTAAGTTTGGAGTTACCTGGCAAGGCCCATATATTGTCACTACATGCTTTGGTTCTGGGGTATCTAAGTTATCTACTCTTGAAGGAGAACCCCTAAATGATCCAATCAATATCATTCATCTTAGGTGCTTCTATGCCTAGTAGTTGATCAGTTATTCCAATTAATATGAAAAATCCAAAAACGTTGTAAAAGGTCTTGAAAAACTCATTTTCTGGGTGAAAATATGGTAAATAGACACCTTGATGATAGCCAAAAAAAATAAAAAAAGAAAAAAAAAAGAAGAAGAAAAGAAACGAAAAAAGATAAAGATAAATAAATCTTCCAATGGTGAAAACTTGGCAATCAGGCGCCTTGGACAAGTATGTGTGGTGAAAACCTGGCAATTAGGCATCACACATAGTGGGCCATATCATTATCTATCAAAATCTCATTCTCCTCCATCTCATTCATTCCACTCTGCTTTGGCCTAATCCTTACCTATATTTCCTAGATGTTCCATTATTCCTCACCTCAGTCAGCATTGGTCCTCCTATCCTACATCGTAAGCTTTTGTACATATCCTTCCTATATATACTCATCCATCCTATTTGTATATATGTTTTCCAATCCCAATCCTTGAGTTTCAGTCCTATACATATCGTGTCTTTGTTAGTCTAGTCTTGCATCTAGTCCTGCTTGTACATATCTCGTGTCCTTGGTCGATCTCCTTGCAAAAAGTGATCCAGTTCCATTCTGAATCCTGTGCCTCAGCAAGTTCCTTATGATGAAATCTTGTTTCAGAAATTTGATCATCATCACATCTTTTGGCCAATCAGATACACACATGACCTCTCCATGGAAATGGGTCCTTGAGGGTGTATCCTTTGTCTCGTTGATCTAAATCCAATCATCTTTTTGGAAATGGGTCCTTGAGGATGTATCCTTCCTCTCATTGACCTAAATCTAGATCATCATCATCATTGGGTTCTTGTAGGATGTATCCTTCCTCTTGACCTTATCTCAATCCAATCATTATCCCATATCATTGATCTCTTTGGCAAAAGGTGTCTTGTTATTGAATTTTTGATCTTGAAATTTGATTTTGGTTCTTGGTTATCATTCTTGATTCTTTTTGGTTGTTCTCCTCCTCAAGGTTGCCATGTTTCTTTATATCATGGTATGTTGTGAATGGATGCACCTAAGATAAGGAACTTGATCTTTTAGTTTTCTGCTTGTGAGTCAGTTGGATATGACCCTTGCATGTATGTAATTCATTTGGGTTCGCATGCTGCGCTTGGGAAATGTCATTTTCTTGTGGGCTTTTCCAGCATCATTTACACCATGGTTTTTTCTGGGACTCATGTGTGACATTGGGGAAACCCCCGCATGTCTTTTGTGTCAGTCCTCTACAACACCGGTGACAAGGCCTTGTGTTCCTAGTAACCTTGATATGGTCTCTAGCATTGCTATATCAAAATAAGTGCTCAACTACATGACGGTATTCCATCCTGGAATACCCCTTGCTCAAGTTTCAAGATAATAACCTTCCCCCCATCCCATCCCTAGCCAATCCACCCTTCTTAGTCCAATCAAATCCTATCTCAAACCTAACCCTTCACCCTTGATGCAAACCTGACTATCCCATTCCTCATTCTTCTATCCCCCCTTCCTTTTTTCTTCTATCCTGTCTCTCCTGGCTGTCTTTTTGAGATGCCTCCAGGGCTTTGCCTTTTCTCCCTGTCACCCCTTTGAGGGGCATCATCCTGGTCATTCTATTCTAATTCTATCCTAATCATCACTATGGGGAAACTTTGTTTCCTACGTCCACATCTTCACGTCGTCTATTATTTTAAATGTCTTCAAAATAGTGTTATTCTAACACTATGTCAAAGAGGGGAAAAATGTAGACACCTACATCTGATTAACACATCTACTCATATTTAGTGCCTTCTAGGACATATCCGCTAAGTAATTAAACATTACCTGATTGACCTATGTCATCCCCTAGCCCTAATTATTTCAATTAATTATCTATAGTCCTAATTAATTATTAAAAGTAATCAATAGCTTAATACTTAATTAAAACCCTATTCCCCTATTATTGAATGAATATTTTATTTATGTAATTCAATTCATTAATATTCCCTTTAACCCCTAACCTAACCTATCCCAACCACCTAACCTTGAGTTCTAACTCAACCCAACCTCTTCACACATGCTAACCTAACTAATCCCAACCACCTAACCCTAAGTTCAAACTAATCCCAACCTCTTCACCCATGCTAATCCTAATCCTAACCCTAAGCCTAATCCTAAACTCTCCCTAATGATGTCACATTCCTAATCTTTGCATTAGGAATTCAATTCCTTCCCCAAAGTCAACTTTATTAATCCATGCTTATCCATAAGCATAAATATCCCTTACACCCTCATAAATTCCTTTTACATCATCACAAATGCCTCTTGCACCCTCTTTATGAGCCTTATCTTCTAGAGGCTTGTTGGTCCATTTCCCTAAATGGTCACATTCCTCCCTACATTAAACCCAATAATATTGTGATAAGTGTCAAAATTTGATGCACTTGAAGAAGTACAATCCATGTGCTCTCTTCTATTGGAATCCTAACCTCTCTTTAGCTATGCATCTGAACCACCCATTTTCAACCCCATTTCCTATAAATAGAAGGCTCATTCCTTCACATTTCATCCATCTTTTGAAGTAACATCATAATGTTAGTTTTAACCTAGATATTCCAATCTTGAAGAGTAAACTTATAATGCTAGTTTAGAGAACATACCTTTGAAGCTTGGAGAACATTTTGAGCACACATCCATAAGCATGAACACATCAAAAGGGGAGCTTAGATTCAGTTTTGAGGAGGTTTTGCACTTCCTTGTTTCCTTATTGTTTAAGTTTTTCTTTTTCGATTCAATCATCTATGTAGCTGAGATTCTTAGTTATTGAATGCTTTATTTATTATTGTATTCCTTTATAATTGATTTCCATAGCTTATAATTTCCAGTGTCAATGTATGCATACTTTGACTGTCCAATGAGTTTGTCCCAAGCTTGACCATACTCCTTAGTTAAGCACCTTAGGAGGTTACCTAGACTTTTATTAACCACCTCAGTTTGACCACCAGTCTGAGGGTGATATGCAGACCCAAAAGACAAATTGGTTCCTAGATTTTTCCACAGTGTCTTCTAAAAGTGGCTCATGAACTTTGTATCTCTATCTGACACTATGCTCAATGGTAACCCATGAATTCTTACTACCCCCCTGAATAATAGGTGAGCTATCTGAAATGCATCATGGAATGTACTTTAGGGGACAAAATGGGCCATCTTGCTAAACCTATCTACTATGACATAGATACTGTCAAATCCCTATTTTGTCCTTGGGAAGAGGTTTGTAAAGGTCTGCATTGGAGGATGTGCCTTTGGCTTTCTGACACACTACACAAAACTCAACATATCTCCTAACATCTAAGTTCCTCCTTGGCCAAAACTAAAACCTCTGCACTAACTCTTGGGTCTTATTGACTCCTAAGTGACCACTAAGTGCACCATTATGCTTTTCTTGAATCAAATTTTACCTAATTGATCCCCTAGGGACACATAACTGACTCTCTTTAAACAAAAATTCACTTTGCAAAGTGTAATCATAAAAATCACCATGGAAGTGGTTCTTATGCTCCTTACATACCTTGTAGATCTCTACAAAGTCTTCATTCCCAGCATTATGTCCTTAAAACTTTCAATACCCATGCTCTGCAACTGTACTTCTTGTAATGTCAGTAGCCTTCTACTTAAAGCATCTGCTACTTTGTTTTACAGTCCTTTCTTGTGCTTGATATTGAAGGTGTAAGCTTGCAAGTACTCCACCCATTTCATGTGTTTTTGACTAAGCTTGTCTTGGGAGTTTAAGAAACTAAGAGCCTGATTATCTAATTATCATACATATCTAAGTCATAAGAAGAGTACTTATTCTTAGCATCACTGAGCTTCTCACTATAAAAAGCCACTGGTCTTCCTTCTTGGCTCAAAAAAACTCCAATGGAAACATTACTAGCATCACACTCAACTGTGAATAACTTCTCAAAAATTGGTAGTGTTAGAAATGGTTGAGTGGAAATCTTCTTCTTCAACAATTCAAATCCATGGTTAGCTTTCTCATTCCAAACAAATTTGGTTTTCATCCCTCCTTTTATAGTATCTAAAATAGGAGCACAAATATCACTAAATTTCTTAATGAACCTTCTATAGTATTGGGCCAAACCATGAAAACTTCTCATGTCTGTTGTAGTCCTTGGAGTAGGCCAGTTAAGAATGGATTCTACCTTTCTTGGATCCATTTTGAAATTGCATTGAGACAATAAAAACCCAAGGTACACCAGATCCTACTTCATAAAATCACACTTTTCCAAATTTATCATCAACTCCTCCTCATGCAACTTCTTGAAAACAATCTGTAGATGTCTAAGATGCTCTTCTTTAGTCTTTCTATATATTAGTATATCATCTAGATATACTACCACAAATTTTCCAATGTAGTCTTTTAGGACTTCATTCACGAGTCTCATGAATGTAGATGGGGAATTAGATAGCCAAAATGACATCATAAGCCATTCATATAAACCTTCTATAGTTTTGAAGGTTATCGTCCATTCATTCCCTTCATTGACCCTAATTTGATGATACCCATTATTTAGGTCAATCTTGGTAAAATACTTTTCTTCTCCTAGACAGTCCATTAGGTCTTGTATCATAGGGATAGGAAACCTATATCTAATGGTAATTTAGTTTATTCCCCTTGAATCAGCATAGAGCCTCCAAGTTCCTCCCTTTTTTGGTGCTAAGAAAGTGGGGACTGCACAAGGACTAATGCTTTTCCTAATGAGACCTTGGTTTAGGAGTTCTTGAATTTTCTTGGAAATTTCCTCATTTTGTTGAGGGGTCATCTTTTAGGTGGATTTATTTGAAAGGGTATCTCCTAGGATAAAATCAATTTGATTACTAACAACTCTCTTAGGGGTAGGGTTTATGGTTGTCCATCACTTACTATGATCTTGTATTCCTGTAGTAACTCTTGCACTTCTTTTGGTACCTCTGTCTTCTTCACTGTCTTGTCTGCATCTTTTTCTTTAGGTTTCAATACTAGTGCTAAACCCACTCCATATCATTCCTCTAAGGATTCTATAAACTCCTTTTCACTGACCATAAGGAAATTAGGGCTTGAGGAATTATTTTTCTCCTTCCTCTAACATTCACTGTATTTTTAAAGTCACACCATCCTTCTTTAAAGAATATGCATTCTTTGCTCCATCATGCATGGCCTATCTATCAAATTTCCATGGTGTACCAAGTAGAAGGTGACATGAATCCATAGCTAGGATGTCACATAACACCTTATCTTTATACCTTCCAATGGAGAAGTCCACTCATGCTTGTTCATTCACAAGGACATGTTTCCCTTTATTCAACCAAGTAACCTTGTATGGGTTACTATGTGGGATCCTTTTCATCTTTAACTTTGTAACTGCCTCCTCTAACACTATGTTGTTAGTAGACCCTGGGTCTATGAAGAATTTACACACCTTGCCCATAATTTTATAGTTCACTCTAAATAGTGTCTTCCTTTGACTTGGTTCCTCCTTCACTAGTTCTTTAATCAGTGTCCTCATCATTAAGTTCTCTCCCTCTTATGACTCTAAGGGCACCTTAGGGTGTTTTCCTCCATCACTAGACTCCTCTTGGACAATATTGAATCTCTTGTCATTTCCTTGGGAATTAGAACCTTTCTTTGGATACCTATATGCAGGGTGTCCCATTTGATTGTAGTGATAGCATTTCATGTTTGTGAATTATGAACCTGTCCCTTGACTATTGTTCCTTCCTCTCCAATTGCTATCAGAGACTCTTCCTCTATTGAAGTTTCCTCTGCTTGGAATCCCTTCTTGTTGTTTAGTAATTTTGGTCTCTCCTTGAGCCTTTGTCTCTGAACTTCTACCACCATATCCACCTCTCTTTCCTCTACTATCTCATCCTTTTCCTCTACCTCTGGTAGTGATTGAGTCTTGCTTCTTTCTTAACTTATCTTCCACCTTAACTACAATTTGGTGGCATCTTTGAATAGTATCAGGGGTTAAGAGACTCATCTAATCTTGAATAGTCTATTTGAGACCATTAAGGTATCTAGCTACCCTCACCTTCTCATCTTATGCAACTTGAGACCTCATGCATAGCCTTTGAAACTCTTCAGTATAAGAGTTCATATCCAAGTCTTTCTGTCTCAGACTTTGTCTCCTTTTATGTAACTAAATCTCATAGTCTTCATGTACATTGCATCTATGATTTTTGTTACCATAGCCTTTCATGTGGAAATGGGCTTCTTTCCTTCCTTCTCTCTCTCATCTTGGATAAAATTCCACCAAGTGAGCGTAGACCCTATAAGTCTTGCCTTAGCTACCTTTAATTTTTGAGCTTCTGTTATGCCATCACACTTAAAGTGATTCTCTATTCCTTCTATCCAATCTAGGACTATCTCAGGTTCCATCTTTCTAGTGAAGATAGGAACTCCTTCCAATGCCTTACCACTCAAAGCCTTTAGTGCTTTCAAGAATGGTTCTTTAGTGAGAACATGGTCAGCTTTAGGGACATCATCATCCAAGGCTATTTCCTTACTTTTTCCTTCAACCTTATCTTTCACTTCTTTAGTTTTTTCTTCTACTTGGTCCACTTTGTGTTCCAATTGTGCCAATCTCTCTCGAAGCATTTTTTTCTCTTCTTCTGTTCATCCACCTTCTTTTCCAACTCTACATTTGTCACCATTATAGATTCTCCTACTGACTCTACTAGTTGAAACATTCACCATAAATCAAATGTTATTGGCTCTAATACCAATCTGATAGATGTTCCCAAGTGTGTTTGCACAAACCTACTAGGACCTCCTCTATTCCTAGTCTTCACAGGACCCTATTCTTCCTTTTTAGGATCTCACTAGCCCTCACTATATTAGTCTAGGACTACCTCACTACCACTCTAAGAGTTGGTGTATATTGTTCTTCACAAGGGGACAAATACCATTAGTTTGTACTTCACTCTTTCACTCTTCCTTGGAAAATTCCAAGTGCATTATCAAATTCTCAAATCCACAAGTGTCTGCAAGGACATTACTCATTTTTGACAACCTTTTAGACTCCTTATGATCCCATTTGTAATAGGGTATCATAACTATTCCAAATGATCTCCCAATTCACCTTCAAATTTGGCTTTTAGGCCTATTTCTTCTAGTATCCCTATTTGACAGGTTTTTCCAATTCTTGCAAAATAATCCCAAACAACCCCCCAAAAAAGTAGGGATTCTGATACCCTTTTCCAAAACTCAAAGGATTTTTTAGGTCTTAGGGTCCTAGGGTGTCCGTACACTAGATTCCTAGAATTAAGGACAACTAGGGATAATTGGGCTAGATAAGTGAAGTCATATGACTTATGCTTGGAAATGTATCAAAATGGATTGGTAGAGTCTTATCCTTCCTAGGAGGTATCTGTATAACCCATAGGTTTCCAAAACCATGCTTGGTTTACCACAACTCACAATGTCCCTGCAGTCAAAATCAGTTTGAACACTGTCAAACACCTAGCCAGGCACTCCAATCTCACCTAGGGCATGACTTTTAAAATAGATAAAAAAGTTTCCTAAATCTCTCCTTCCTTATATACACTATGCAGAGGCTCCCCTCCATATTCCTCCATTCCATGATGAAATTCACGGTGGAGAATTATAGGGGAGCCATTTTGTTCAAAACCACCCCGTCAACACCAACAACTAGTGTACTTACAGTTTTTTTACAAATCTAATCTAATAAAATCACAAAAATTTGTACACTGAACACAAGTTTCTCAAATCTACCTCTATAACTCAAATCCACCACTAACTTGTACCATTCAATCCATCTACTAATGCTCAAACACAAAAATAGTCCACTGTGCATGTAACTAGAAAACAAAGTTCTTCTTGCTATCCAAAAACTTGCATTACATCACCATTCCCTCGGGAAATGGGACCCTACATGTCTAAGTATCTCTTCTCCATATTTTTATGTGACTACCATTAATATCCCTCCTCAACTTTGAAAGGAATCAAATGTTGTCTATTTTCTCATGCAACTTTGCAAAGTTGCAAATGTTGTCATGACAACATTATGACAACTTTTGCATTATTGCTCCAAACTAACTTTTATGACCTCTAACTCATGATAAGTGATGTAAAAACATCATAGAGGCCTTTTTAGGCATTTTTCCAACCTTTCATAAGTCTAGATAGATTTTTAGACCCAATTTCCCACTTTTGGCTAAAACTAGCACTAAATAAAATAAACTAAAACCTACTAGGTTGGATTGATCCTAGTCAAATCCACCTAGTCACACACTTGCAAGACCATCTAAGGTCAAAATAAAAACCACTAACTTTTCTAGGGTTAGTACACAAAATATATAGGGATAGGATTTAGCCTAGGTGGTCCTGTACTAGTGTGTGTGTAGATTCCTTTTCATTGAATTGAATTTTTCCTTTTTTTTTTTTTTTTCTTTTACCCTACAAGATGGAAGGATCATGCTATAATACCAATGGTAATCTTCCCTACTAGGGACAATCTCTTATCATGCATCATTATACATTGTCATGCAATGTTATGCCTTAATTAATTTAAGAGATAGTTAATTTACTCCTAATAAAAATTGTAAATGCTATATTGAACCTAGTCCTTACTTTTTTACTAATCTCTAATGGATGATGGGGATTTATTTTCATAGGACGCTTGGAAAAACCTCCATAATTAAGCCCAAGGGTTTCATGAACATCTATCAATATGACTGTTGAGCGTCATTTTTACACAAGCCAACTTGCTAGGATCTCGAGATTTGATTTCCTCTCTTGAAAGAATAATATAGTTATTCCCAAGGTTCTCTGGGGTCGGGTCACAACCTACTTGGTTACTCAGTTGAAGATAAATGTGAATGTTCATGAGGAGGCCTTTTCTAGTATGTTAAAGACATCAAACTGCAAAACAATCTTTAGTACTATTTTTGGTATTTTCTGTTTTAACAAGATTAGTGTTTGAAATAAAAATGCAATTTTGTATTTTTGAGGTGATTACTTTTAGACTGAGACATAATTCAAAGGAGAAAGGTAGCAAGAAATGAATTACATTATTGAAATGAAATCCTATAGACATAAACAACTGTAAACCCTTACGTATGAATTGAATGGTGGGGAGATTTAGAACAAAGCCAAGAGATATAAATCAGACAAAGTCGCAATTCTATACCCAATGGATGCAAGCGTTTGAAGAGAAGGTGAATTCACTCATGCAAGATATTCAAAATACATAAAATTGTGAAGCCACCAGGATGTGAGCACCCACAAGATAGATTTATCATTAAGCCCAATATATGATCCCTTCCACACATTTTTTCAGAGCAAGGTAGATAGACAACAACAAACTCCAACAAAGGTAAACGCGAACTCGAAACAAAACAAAACAAGAGGCGCTTTGAAAGTAATGAATAATGCATAATCACAATTCACCAATTTGCATAGATGGCAGAAATTTACACACAAAGAATGAAGCACCAAATGTAGATCTTTATTGTATTAAGAATATGCCCCTATTACATTGATTTGATTATAATACATAGAGTTTTTATCTACTAACTCTGAATGCCAAAATTAGAGAATCAGAGAGTCTAAATTTATGAAAATAAATCAAAACTAAAGCTTAGCTAAAAGGAAATGATTTCTAACTGATACTAAATAGCTTGCATGGATTTTAAATCCATTTACAATTAGTTTTTCCATGCAAGAGGGACAAACTCGCAAAGAAAGAAAGAGAAAGAAGATATGGTTTCTTCTGTGAACTGGAGTCTTCTTCTTGGTTCTTGGAGTTCTTCCTTGGAATCTTCATCTGGAGGTTCTTCTTATGGTGGGAACTGATAGGGGACCCTTATTCCTTCCAAAATGAACTCAAGTTAACTATCAATCTAATCTAGAGTTAAATTGGCATGCAAAAAGATGATCTCACTGGAAGCACTCATATTTTCGGCCCCCGACCTCTACTCCAAAGTTTTTAGTATCCAAAAATGGCCAAGTGTCAAACTGAATTTGGAAATTTGAAAGTTTCAGCCTTTTCAGAGGTTGAAAAGTTGAAAGGTCCAAAAATTTGAAATGTCTCACAGACCAAAAATGCCAAAATTATTTAAAGGCCGAAAGGTCGAAAGGAATGGGGGGCAGAAATGCTGAAAATTGTATTATTTTAAGGAGGCCCAAAAGGCCAAAAATCATATTATTTTGAGGAGGCCGAATGGCCAAAATGCTGAAACTTTCCTTAGGATAATTTTGTTAAGTGCTGAAACTATTTTTCTTCCAAAATACTCAAGGGTGTATTGAGTTAGTTTGGGAATACTTTGGGTGTGCAGCCCAGAGCCTCTATATGATCTCCTGAACTTCTTCATAGTTTATATTCTTTCTTTTCACCTAGTTGACCTTTTTTTCTTGCTCCTCTTTAAATGTAGTCAATTCAGAAGCAAAGAAATGGATCTCCTCTTCATGTCCTATCATTCTTAACATTTCTTCCTTTGAGTAGAACAACTATTGTAAGGCCTCCTTGGTATTGATACATGCCATAATATCCCTGAACTATTGGACCACTTCTTTTGATGGCCTTAATATATGCTTATCTTCATCTTGGTACAATTCAAGGCCAATCCCTATGAAGAAAACATCTATTTGTTCTACCCATTCCAAGACCTTTTTCCGCTTTTCCAAGATGGAGGCTTGATATTTTTCATAAACACTAATTATCATGACTATGCACTTGATTCGGGTCTCAAAATTGTCCAGCTCTTCACCTTCATATATCTTTACCAAGATCTAGAAGTGTTGTTTCTTAATGATTTGTAAGTCTTGGAGGGAAGCTCGCCATTTTCTTGTGATGCAGGAGCATCCTGGGTTAAGGGCAATCTTGCATCACCCAAAAATATGTGTTTTTCTATTCAATAAGGATTATTTTGTACAAAGCTGCTATTTTTAGAAACTTACTATTTTTAGTAAGTTGGTCGTTTGAACTCAGAATGTTCTAATTTTCCAGGTGAAGGTTCATCTTAGTCCTATAAGAATGCCAGTTGAATTTCATTGCCAGATCATCTGTATTGGTGAAGATATTAAGGATTTACTATTGAGATTTTAGGGTGCAAAACCTTTGAGCTCAATTTTCAGGACCTTAGAGGCTCCGGATCGAGGTTGAACCCCCAAATGACTAGCACTTTTCTAGTTAGGCACTATAGATCGTGATCTCCCCTTTTTGGAAAGTGGTTATAATAGCCAATCGGAGCTACGGTTCAAAAATTATGGCTTTCAGAAATTGGGCTACCTAATCTCATGTTTTGTAAATATTTAAAGCCGACCCTTTTGTAATAAAAGTGAAAAATAATTAAATGCTAAGGGTAGTCGGCCTTAACGGCTAGATTTTTGGAACCTTCTCGAGTGGTGGAAAATTGCCTATTTAAGGAAGGCCCGTGGTGTTTTCTAGGGCAGTTCTAGGTGGTTATTTGAGGCTTTGTCGTACAGATTATTGTAAGGGATGCCCATGTGGCTTTTGATATTGTAATTCTAAAGTTTGTAATTCCACATTTGTGGAGCCAATAAGAAGCCAATTTTATATTCTTGCAAATTTCTATTGTTTCTCTTTGTTTCAGTCATGTACTTGTGGTATTAAGGGGAGTCCCCTTCATCAATTGTTATCAGAGCGAGAAGTTCCTGAGTGTGTAGACAGATCACCAACTGTGAGGCAGTTTGCACTAGGACTGTGGTTAGGGTTTCAACAATAAGCAAAAAAATGCCTCCATGAAGGGAGTGTGGCGGAAGAGTCAGAGGTGTACTGCTTGAGGTTAGAGCCCTCTAGAGACAAGTGCAAGCATTGCAGGAAGAGATTCATAGAGGCATGAATCTTGCCATAAGAGAGGGAAGTGAGGATGAAGCCGACGTAGAAGGAGATTTTGATCAGGAAGGAAAAACTTTGAACCAAGAGGAGGAAAGGCTTTTTTGTACAATTTCCAAGATCAGGAAAAGACCTAAGCTTGAGGTTCCCACACTTTTGAGAAATCTTAACCCAGAAGAGTTGATCGACTGGATCAATGAAATAGAAGAATATTTTGAGTATGAAGATATTGAGGATCCTGATAAGGTCAAATTTGCGAAGGCCTGACTGAAGGGTCATGCGAAGATCTGGTGGTAGGAGATTCAGTTGGAGCGAAATAGAAGAGCAAAGGAGAAAATCACAAGATGGGATCGAATGGTGGATAAATTAAAGTGACAGTTCATTCCTGTTAATTATGAGCTTGATCTACTAAAGAAAATGCAAGGTTTGAAGCAAGCAGGAAAATCTGTCCAAGAGTATACGGAGGAGTTCTATCGAATCCTCATCCGAACAGGCCATGCAGAAGCTAACAAATAGACATTTTCCCATTACCTTAATGGGTTGAGGCCGAGCATTCAAGAGGAGTTGAACCTGATTTGAATGAATAGTATTGAATAGGCCTACCATTTTTCCCTAAAGGTAGAGGAAAAATTGAACAAGAAGTTTGAAAGCACGCAAAGTGGAAGAGGTCGCGGTGGAAGATCTGGTGGATGATCTTATGGAGGCTGAAATGAAGATCAGAAAAAGAAGGATGAGGCCAATAGTAGTCAGGGTTAGAGGGGAAATAATTTCAATCAAAATAATACAGATCAAAGAGGAAGAGGACGAGGACAAGGATCAGGAAGAGGAGGCTTCCGTGGAACATGTTTTTACTGTGGAGAATAAGGTCATAGGGCATATGAATGTCCTCAATGCCAAGGAAGGGTAGATAGGAGAAATGAGGGCCAGGCTAGAGTTGCACATGTGGATAAAGATGCAAAATCATCTCATTATAAAGATGCTAAAGGAGGAGAAGTCCTAGTTAATAGAAGAGTCCTACTGAGTGCTGAAAATGAACCTGAGCAAAGGAGGATCTTGTTTCGCACTAGGTGCAAGTGTGAGAATAAGTGTTGTGATGTGATTATTGATAGCGGAAGTACTAACAATCTAGTGTCAGAAGAGATGGTCACAAAGTTGAAGCTCAAGAGGCAGAAACACCCACATCCATATCGGATTGCCTAGGTGCAGGATGACCACAAGGTCATGGTTAATGAACAGTGCCTAGTAAAGTTTAAGATTGGAAGGTACTATGATGAGGTACTATGTGATATAATACCTATGGATGCTTGTCATATGTTGCTGGGACGGTCATGACAGTTTGATAGGCATGCTATACATGATGGCCGTGCAAATACATATTCCCTGACAAAGGATGGAGTGCGACATAAGGTAAAAGCACTGAACAATATAGAAGAAAAGGTATGTAGTAATGCAAGAATAACTTTTGTTGATGGAAGAAAATTCCTAGCGGGTATGAAGCATGAGCATATGTGTTTTTCTTTAATTCCAAAAGCTAGTAAGGAGGAAGTAGAAGATGTGCCTGTAGAAGTTGCAGATCTGTTGAATGAGTTTCAGGATATTATATCCGATAATGTGCTTGATGGATTACCACCAGTAAGGAAGATCAGTCATGAGATGGACTTGATTCCAGGAGCCAGTTTGCCAAACAAGGAAGCACACAGAATGACACCAGCAGAAAGTGAAGAATTAAATAGACAAGTGCAAGAGTTGTTGCAGAAGGGTTTGATTCATGAGAGCTTGAGTCCATGTGCTATGCCAGCAGTATTAGCACTAAAGAAGAATGGAGAATGGATGATGTGCATAGATTCTAGGGATATCAACAAGATCACAATCAAGTAAAGATTTCCATTGCCATGGATGGATGATATTATGGACTGTCTGAGTGGAGCTATGTACTTATCAAAGATAGATCTAAAGAGTGGATATCAAAAAATTTGGATTAGAGAAGGAGATGAATGGAAGACTGCCTTCAAAACAAGGGAGGGACTTTTTGAGTGGTTGGTCATGCCCTTTGGGCTAACCAATGCACCAAGCACTTTCATGCGGCTCATGAATGAGGTCTTGAAAGAATTTTTGGGTAAATTTGTCATTGTTTACTTGGATAATATTCTGATCTTTAGTAAGACATTGGAGGAGCATCTAATGCATATTCATAGGGTTTTAAAGAAGTTGAGGGAAGAAAAATTATTGATTAATTTGAAGAAGTGCAGTTTTATGAAGAAGGAGTTAGTGTATCTGGGATTTGTAGTTTTAGTAGAAGGACTGAAAAATAGAACTAGAGAAAGTGAAGGCTATCCTAGAATGGCCTACCCCAAGGAGTGCTACTGAGGTAAGATCATTTCATAGTTTGGCTAGCTTTTAAAGAAATTTTATTAGAAGTTTTAGCAGTATTTGTTGTCCCTTGACTGAAACAATTAGAGGGGATAGGAAAGAGTTTAAGTGGACTAAAGGGGCTGAAAAGAGTTTTGAACTGTTAAAACAAAAAGTTACAGAACAACCTATTTTAGCACTTCTTGATTTTAATAAGGTGTTTCACGTAGACTGTGATGGTAGTGGTACTGGAATAGGAGATATTTTGAGCCAAGAAGGTAAACTTGTTGCATATTTCAGTGAGAAGTTAAATGATGCCAAGAGAAAATATTCTGTTTATGATTAGGAATTTTATGCTATAATTCAGGCATTGAAGAAGTGGAGACACTATCTGCTTCCTAAGGAGTTTGTTTTATATACTGACTATAAAGCTTTGCAATGTTTGAATAGTCAAGGAAAGTTGAATCAAAGACATTTGAAATGGGTTGAATTTTTTGCAGAGTTACATATTTGTTTTGAAACACAGGAGTGGACAGTCTAACAGAGTTGTAGATTCTCTTAGCAAAAGAAAAATTTTGCTAACAGAGATGCAGATCAAGGTGGTTGGGTTCAAGGAACTCAAGAGTTTGTATCTAGAGGATCTTGATTTTTGTGAAGCTTGGAAAGCTTTTACAGAACCTGTTACTCTAGACAGGATGAAGTGGTTGGATTTCATCATTCAGGATGGAATGTTATTCAGAGGGAGCCAATAGTGCATTCCACGAAGTTCTATGAGGGAAAATCTCATCAAGGAGAAGCATAGCGGAGGATTGGCTGGAAATTTTGGTCAAGATAAAACCCTTGCTCTGGTTAGCGAGAATTATTATTCGCCATAGTTGCAGCAAGATGTCAAGAAGTTTGTACAGAGTTGTAGAGTATGTCAAATGGAAAAAGGAGAAAAGTAGAATACAGGATTGTATCAACCATTACCTGTACCAGAGAAGCCTTGGGAGGATATCAGTATGGA
>MU228022.1:5769275-5792177 GCA_018584345.1 Thuja plicata
TGGAAGTTGGGCTACCTAATCTCATGTTTTGTAAATATTTAAAGCCGACCCTTTTGTAATAAAAGTGAAAAATAATTAAATGCTAAGGGTAGTCGGCCTTAATGGCTAGATTTCTGGAACCTTCTTGAGTGGTGGAAAATTGCCTATTTAAGGAAGGCCCGTCGTGTTTTCTAGGGCAGTTCTGGGTGGTTATTTGAGGCTTTGTCCTACAGATTATTGTAAGGGATGCCCATATGGCTTTTGATATTTAATTCTGAAGTTTGTAATTCCACATTTATGGAGCCAATAGGAAGCCAATTTTCTGTTCTTGCAAATTTCTATTGTTTCTCTTTGTTTCTATAATGTACTTGTGGTATTAAGGGGAGTCCCCTTCATCATCTTGTCTCAGAGTCCAAGCCACCTTCATTCTCCATCAATTTTATTAAATTTGTAGCTTCAACCAAAATGATCCTGCAAGGTTGGAATACCCCTTTATAGCCTCTTCCCCGTACTACTCAAAATCTCCTTTCTAATATGCACTTGGTTGGATGAAGGATGGTTTCAAACCCACCGAAAAGTCTGGGGTGTTCCTCTTCTCTAATATTGCCTATAATGAGGCCTCTAGACAACTTAGGTCAATAGGACCAACCATCTTGTGAATGAACTTCTTCAAAGCTTCATTTTATTCCGTCGGGATTTTATGCTCTCCTCATCTTTTCTCATGAACCCTAAGGCATGTTTAAGCCTTAAGGCTTCCAGTGTCTTTCTCCCTTCCATGGTGGGTTCTCCCAAATCTATCTCCTCAAACGTGTAGTCTTCTAGAGGTTCTTTCATTTTTGAAGTGATAACAGAAGGAACTGCAACCTGTGCCTTATAGCAACCCCTAGTGTCTTGGGTGACATAGGACATTGTCTGTGCTGGTAATATGAACCCTACTTGATAAAAAAATTGCCCTAAAGAAGCCATAGTTGTATCCTCCCCCTCATCTTCATCTGTGTAATTTCTTTTCCTTAACTGAATTTCTTTAGTGAACCATGTAGGTTTACTAGTTATGGTGATCGGCTCATATGGGCAACCTGAAGGACTAAATCCAGGTTTTGGGGCCCCAAGATTACTTCCTTATCTAGCCCTTCTTCCTGTTCCTTTTTCTATTCCTCCTCATTCATTTTTACCCTTCTTCTCCTTGTTCCCTTCCCTCTTCTACCTTTTCTTCTTCTGTCACTGCCTCATCCTATTTTTCCTTGTCTTGGTCTTCATCTCATGAGGGGCTAATCGGTACTTCGGTATTAATACTGGTCATGAATTTCAATGTGGTTTCAAAAGGTGACATGACTTCTACACTTACTAATCCTCCAAGGGTTGGGATGAAGCAAGGAAAAGAGATTGATGGTGGTGGAGTAGGTGTAAGGAGAGTCAAAATGGGAGATGGGAGAGTAGTAGCTGGAGGCAGAGTCGGTGTTGGAGTTGGGAGAAGTGGCGGTGTAGTAGAAATTAGAGGTGGGAGAGTAGTTGGTGGGGTAGTAATGTGAGGTGGTGGAGTAGTAGTGAGGGTTTCTCCTTTGGGCTTATCCCCTATTATATCTTGGGTGATTGGTTTGTCTTGATCTCCATGCCCTTGATCTGTGCTAGAGCTCACTTCCATATTGGGTACATTAGGTGTTGGATTAGTGACCTGAGTGGTTGGTGGAGTGAGGGTTACTTGTGGCTGAAAGAGAGATGGACCTCCTATTTTGTACCCTATTGTATAACCTGGTGTGTCTTTCCCTTGGTCTAAAAATCCTTCTAGAACTTCAAATTTAGACATTTGGAACTCATCTAATCCTAATGCCTCCAAGGGATTATCTTGTTCTTTGGGATCCTCTTGGTGTTTCCTTGTAGCCTCCTTCTCTCTCCTCTTTTGAGACCTTGTCCATTTAACTAGGGGTACCTCTTCTTCTCCTTGTTCTTCTAGCTCCTCTTGTGCTATTTCCAATTGTGGAGACACATAAGTTCTCTTCCTTTTATATGTTTTCTTACCCTTTTAAGTGGTACGAGGAGATTGGCTAGAAGTGGATGGCCCTTCATCTAGAAAAGCCTATGATGATCCTACTGTAGGATCTATCTGCCCAATCATTCTAGTCTTGGGAGTCTTGTTCCTTGGGTTTGACCCATACTCTACTTTGTGTTCATGGCCATACACTGTATTTGGCTTCTGTGGTAGCACCACTTCTGTTGAGTGTCATTTTTACCAAAAAAACAACATGCTAGGATCTAAAGATTCAATTTCCTCTCTTGAAAGAATAATGGATTTATTATTAAGGTTCTTCAGGGTCGGGTCACAACCTTCTTGGTTACTCAGTTGAAGATAAATGTGAATGTTCACGAGGAGGCCTTTTCTGGTATGTTTAAGACATCAAACTACAAAACAATATTTAGTACTATTTTTGGTATTTTCTATTTTAACAAGATTAGTGTTTGATATAAAAATGCAAATTTTATTTTCGAGGTGGTTAATTTTAGATTGAGACAAAATTCAAAGGAGCAAGGTAACAAGAAATGAAGTAAATTACTGAAACAAAACTCTATGAACATAAACTGTTGTAAACCCTTCCTTGTGAATTTAATGGTGGGGAGACTTGGAACAAACCCAAGAGATATAAATGAAACAAAGTCACAATTCTATACCTAATGGATGCAAGCATTTGGAGAGAAGGTGAATTCATTCATGCAAGATATTCAAAATCTATCAAATCGTGAAGCCACTAGGATGTGCACACCCACAAGATAGATTTATCATTAATCCCAATAGATGATCCCTTTCACACATTCGTCACAACAAGGTAGATAGCCAACAAAAAACTCCAACTAAGTTAAACGCAAATTTGAAACACAACAAAACAAGAGGATCTTTGAAAGTAATGAATAATGCATACACATAATTCACCAATTCACATAGATGGCAACAATTTAAACACCACGAATAAAGCACCAAATGTAGATCTTTATTGTATTAAGAATCTAGACCTATTACATTGATTTGATTACAATATATAGATTTTTTATCTACCAACTCTAAATGCTGAAATTAGGTCATTAGAGAGTCTAAATTTATGAAAATAAAATAAAACTAAAGCTTAGCTAATTTCTTAGAAATTATTGATAACTGATACTGAATAGCTTGCATGGATTTTCAATCGATTGACAATGAATTTGTCCATACTCACCAAGAAAGAAAGAGAAAGAAGATAGGGTTTCTTCTATGAACTATAGTCTTCTTCTTGGTTCTTGGAGTTCTTCCTTGGAATCTTCATTTGGAGGTTCTTCTTGCGGTGGGAACTGATAAAGGGCCCTTAGTCCTTCCAAAACAAACTCAAGTTAACCATTAATCTGATCTAGAGTTCAAATCGCATGTAAAAAGATGATCTCACTGGAAGCACTCAGATTTTTGGCCCCCAACCTCTACTCCAAAGTTTTTAGTATCAAAAAATGGCCAACTATCAAACTGACTCTAGAAATATGAAAGTTTCAGCCTTTTCGAAGGTTGAAAATTTTGAAAGGTTCGAAAAGATGAAATGTCTCCTAGTCTAAAAAGGCCAAAATTATTCAAAGGCCGAAAGGCTGAAAGGACTGGGGGCCGAAAGGCCAAAAGGGAGAAAAAATGAAACTTGCCTTAGGAGAATTTCGCTAAGTGCTGAAACTATTTTTATTCAAAAATAATCAAGGGTCTAAGGAGTCAGATTGGGAATAATTCTAGGTGTGCATCCTAGAGCCTCTGTATGAAATCCTAAAATTATTCATAGTTTATCTTCTTTCTTTTCACCTTGTTGACCTTTCATTCTTGCTTCTCTTTAAATGTAGTTAATTCAGAAGCAAAGAAATGGATCTCCTCTTCATGTCCTGTCATTCTTAAAATTTATTCCTTTGAGTAGAACAACTATTGTAAGGCCTCCTTGGTACTGGTACCTACCATAATATCCCTAAACTATTGGACCGCTTCTTTTGATGGCCGTAAGATATGCTTATCTGCATCTCAGTACAAGTCAAGGCCAATCCCTATGAAGAAAACATCTATTTCTTCTATCCATTCCAAGACCTCTTTCTTCTTTTCCAATATGGAGCCTTGACATTTTTTATAGACACTAATTATCTTGACTATGTGCTTTATCCAAGTCTCAAAACTGTCCAGTTCTTTGCCTTCATATATCTTTACCAAGATATGGAAGTGTTGTTTCTTAATGATTTGTAAGTCTTGGAGGGAGGCTCACCATTTTCTTGTCTCAGATTCCAAGCCACCTTTGTTATCCATTAAGTTTTTTAAATTTTTAGCTTCAACCAAAATGATCCTATAATGTTTGAATGCCCATTTGATAGCCTCTTCCCCGTACTGCTCAAAATATCCTTTCCAATCTACACTTGCTTAGATGAAGGATAGTCTCAAACCCATTGGCAAGTCTGGTGTGTTTCTCTTCTCTAATATTTCCTGTAATGAGGCCTCTAGATAGCTTGGGTCAATAGGACCAACCATCTTGTGAATGAACTTATTCAAAGCTTCATTCTATTCTATCAGGGATTTTATCATCTCATCATCTTTTCTCATGAACCCTATGGCATGTTTAAGCCCTAAGGCTGCTAGTGTCTTGCTCCCTTCCCTGGTGGGTTCTCCCAAATCTACCTCCTCAAACGTGTAGACTTCTGGAGTTGCTTGCATTTGAGAGGTTCTAGTAGAAGGAACTTCAACCTATGCCTTCCAACAACCCCTAGTGTCTTGGGTGACATAAGACATTTTCCATGCTGGTAATATGACCCCTGCTTGATGAAAAAATTTCCCTAAAGATGCCATAGTTGTATCCTCCCCCTCATCTTCATCTGTGTACAAATATTCTCCTTAACTAAATTTCTTTGGTGAACCATGTGGGTTTACTAGATGTGGTGACCGGCTCATATGGGGCAACCTGAAGGACTGAATCCAAGTTTTGGGGCCCCGGGGTTACTTCATTATCTAGCCCTTCTTCTTGTTCCTTTTTCTATTACTCATTCATTTCTTCCTCTTCTTCTCCTTCTTCCCTTCCCTCTTCTGCCTTTTCTTCTTTTGTCGCTGCCTCAACCTATTTTTCCTTGTTTCAGTCTTTATCTCATGAGGGGCTAATCAATAATTTGGTATTAAGACCGATCATGAATTTTAATGTGGTTTCAAAAGGTGACACAACTTCTGCACTTACTGATCCTCTAGAGGTTGGGAGGAAGCAAGGAAAAGATATTGATGGTGGTAGATTAGGTGTAAGGAGAGTCAGAATGGGAGATGGGAGAGTAGTAGCTGGAGGCAGAGTCAGTGTTGGAATTGGGAAAAGTGGTGGTGGAGTAGCAATTGGAGGTGGGAGAGTAGTTGGTGGGGTAGGAATGTGAGGTGGTGGAGTAGTAGTGAGAAATTATCCTATGGTCTTATCCCCTATTATATCTTGGGTGATTGGGGTGTGTTGATCTGCAGGCCCTTGATCTATGCTAGAGCTCAGTTTTGTAACAGGTGCATTAGGTGCTGGATTAGTGAACTGAGTGGGAGGTGGAGTGAGGGTTACCTATGGTTGAAAGAGAGATGGACCTCCCATTTTGTACCCTATTGCATAACCTGGTGTGTCTCACCCTTGGTCTAAAAATCCTTCTAGACCTTCAAAGTTAGACATTTGGAACTCATTTGATCCTAATGCCTCCAAGGGATTATCTTGTTCTTTTAGATTCTTATGGTGTTTCCTGGTAGCCTCCTTCTCTCTCCTCTTTAGAGATCTTGTCAATTTAACTAGGGGTACCTATTCTTCTCCTTCTTCTTCTAGCTCCTCTTATACTATTTCCAATTGTGGAGATACATAAGTTCTCTTCCTTTTATATGTTTTCTTACCCTTTTCAGTGGTAGGAGGAGATGCTCTAGAAGTGGATGGCCCTTCATTTTGTGAAGCCTATGCTGACCCTACTAGAGGATCTATCTATCCAGTCATTTTAGTCTTAGGAGTCTTGTGCCTTGGGTTTGACCCATACTCTAATGCGTGTTCATGGCCGTACACTATATTTGGCTTCTGTGGTGGCACCTTCTTGTATTGTGGCACTGTATTTTTCTATCCATGTTTCTTATTTGCCTTCTTGGGTGGATCCATTAACATTTTCACTAGAATTGGCTCCATTTTATAAGGTCTTCCAATGCAAGTTTTCATTTTTCTAAGTACATGCCTAGCCCAGAACTCAATGTCATCATTCTCATCTTTATCAATTGCGGTTTTCATGATGGGCCTATCATATATTTTATGCAAAGTGTAGATGGCCTCTAGTACCCTGTTTGAATCCTTGTCCCAAACCTTGGAGGAATTGGGTTCTTCAATGTGTGTTGTGTAGGGGTGAGGGACATCCTCCAATAATCCCAGGTCATGACCTCATGATCATCTACACAATTGAACCAATGGTCTTCCAGATGTGGTTCATGAATATAGAACCTACCGATGATGTGTCTGTATGTTCCTATAGGGTCAAACCTTGTCTAGACTATCTTATAGAGCTGTAGTGGGCATTAATCCCATTCAAAGACCGAGGATTTGTAGACCTTCATATCTTATAAAGTGTATGGGCTCAGAGAAATAGGGAAGTCCCAATAATGTTTCTTTTTGTGCTAGATATGTTCATAGGCGTTAGTGAGCTATCTGGACATTTCTAAGGTGATTAGCCAATCAGATGGATATCAGGGTAACTTCTTAGGTATCAAGGTAGACCCTCCCATGTAGATGTAATTGAAGTTTTTGTACTATTTTTAGTATGACCCAATGGATCTCACCTTGGAGGCTACTTCCTTTGACATCCTCTTCACAAAATCACCTTCAACGGATTGGATGATTGTGAAGGTTAAGGCATAATTGACTATCCTATAGTCTGGGCTATCTTCTGAAATGTTTTCCTTTCTTTTTAATTGGGGGTACATAATATGAGGCCATGCATTGGGATCCTTTATATTTCCCCTCTTGGTGAGTCTTGGGTAGTTTTCTTGTGCACCCAATAAGTATACCATGCTTATGTAGAATTTAGGGTTGTGTTTTACTGCCACTAGCTATTTATCCAACCTATCACTGATGATGGTTCCCCAATTGAATGTAGACTTATGGCCTCTAATTTTCTCTATTAAGAGAATCATCCAGTTCTCCAGTTGGAAGGACTGTGGTAATCCATATACCTAACTTAGTAATGTTAGGGCTTCCTGGATATCATCTTTCATGTACCCCCTCCTGAGGTCTATCTTGTCTAGCTTGTTTTTGGGGAGAGGTTTCTCAAGGTAATTATTATTAACTATGTCCTATGCCTCTTCCCCTTTGTTTTTGAACCATCTATTTCCCTTTTCTATGAAGAATTCATAGAACTAGTCTATGCCTTTATGGAGGTGGAAGACCTCTTCTATGAAGTTTAGTCTGATATATAATACCACTTGTCCCTCTATATTCTGGACCACCTTTTTATGTGAGTCATAATTATTTTCCAAATTCATGATCAATTCAGATGATGTGATAGCCACTGGGTGGGCTTTCATGTTAACTAGTCCTAATAGGACTAGTGAGGTACAATCTTCTGATCTTCCAGCCAGTTGGGAATATTGTCAGGAACTGATCCCAATCCACATTATCGATATTAGTATCAGTGATCTCAAGGTGTTTGTTTCCAACCTTGGAAGGGGGAGTGTTCCCCTTGTATAAGTACATCATTGGTGACACACTCTTTTTCTCAGGTATTCCTACAATGAAATATGCAAGTATCAGTGTTCTATTTGCAGAAGAAACTAAGAAGAACTGACTAATCTAGGAAAATAGGAGTGAAAAGCTCTCTAAGTAGCCAGAAATGTAGATTTTGCACTTTCGACCTTTTTGGGGTTTCAGGTGCCAAAAACTGGTTCAGATTCTGAAAAGGCTGAAAGTGCAAAAGAGAAATCATTTAAACGAAACCTATTGTCTTTTCAATGTGTTAAAGTCTGAAAAGATTCTTCAGATGCCGAAAGTGGGGAATGGATCTCGGACTCCAAAATTTTGAAACTCTATAAGGTAGCTAGTATTCTCAGAGATTCAGAATTTTCAGTGTTTTGGACGTCTAGGAGGTCTGAAACAAAAAAAAGGCCAAATCTTTGAGGACCACTTGGATGATAAACTAGACCTTGTTTTTGGCCTTTCAGAGGCTGAAAACTTGTGACAAAGGTCGCGACCAAAAATAGAAAAAACCTAACTAGAAAATGCAAAGAAACCGACCCAATCTGACAAGGAGGGGATTTCCCCACAAGGCTAAGGGCGTAGAAAGCACTAAAAGACTTGGGGGGGTCAACATGCATTGGGCTAGACAAGCACCAGGTGCGAAACCCTAAACCTAAACCATGAAGAGCGGGAAAAAAACCCACTAAGTGGCAAGGAAGGAACCTATGTCATGAGTGATAGGAGAGGAGGAGGAAGAAACAAGAAGGTTGAAGGTGCAAAGTGATTAGCCACCAAGAATGAGGATGAATCTTGCAAAGTCACTGCTCAGAAGATGCCAGAGATGAAAGAAAAACAAAGTGAGGGAAACTAGGGCCTTTTTCCCTTTTATAACCTGTGGTGGAAACATCATCACTTTCGGTGTTTCAGCATTCAAAACACCAAAATTATAGAGGTAGACACCTTTTAGCCTTTTGGCCATTTTGGTATTTCAGAGGACTTGGTTATTTGAAAGGAAAAAAGGGTGAAAAGGACAAAAAAGGTGTTTGCTTTGTTCAACAGGCTGATAATGAGACTGATTTGCGAGGGACTGGAAAGGGGGCAGACTCAAAAGACCAAAAGAAAAAAAAGAAGAAGTGGGGTTCCCATGGACAAAGGACCACTATGGGGTGTGTGTTGTGGACCCACAACAAATAGCCCTGACAAAAGGAGGAATGAGAAAGGAATTTCTTCATCATCAAGACTCTTCCAGTTTGTAGTTTTGCAGTAGAACAAAAGCTAAGAAACATATGAGTTAACAATATTTCAATGAATTCTAGTTCTAAAGCTTCTACTAGTCTCCCTAGTGTGTGTTCATGTGTGTCTATTCTTTGACCTTCAATTGTGGTAACCTGAATGTTAGTCATCTGTTCCCAACCTTTGCCATGTAGACCAGGGCTTCCTGGAAAGAGCTTTACTGCCAGTCAAGTGTTCATAGCCCCAAAAAAGTTTTCCCCAAATCCAAAGTATAACCTTTCTCTACTTCCAGCTAGGTGTTCATAGCCCCGATAAATATTTTCACAGTCACCCTAGTCCACTCTGTCTGCTAGGTTGTAAAATTTTGCTTGAGAGTTCTTGTTCTTTGGATAATGGTTCTCATCCTTTTCTGGGTACCTAAAACATTTCCTTTTTGGATGTATGTTTATTCCAGGTGATCAGGTCCATATTTTATTTTCTGATTGATCTGAGTAGTGATTAGGATGTGCTACCAAGATTCCACACTCATGACCTCTTCAGGCCAATTTTCTTTTTGTGTGTTCTTATTTTCTTTCTTGAGCTTCTCTCTTCTTTCCTTTTGCCACTGTCTTTGCATTCATTCAAAATTGGGTTCCAGGATCGGTGGGTTCCTGAATCAAATCACTAATGATAGTCACAATTGAAAAATTATCAAGATACCACCATTCTCGAGTACCATTTCTATATGTTTTTTGGTGATTAGGATGACCGAGCTTTCAACCTCTTCCTGTCTACCAATGATAGATGCTACCACTTTGACTTTTGGAGTGTTCTCTGCGATGTATGTTTCCTAGGAGAATTTGACTAAGAAATACCTTTTCTCCTACTTAGGAACCACTTGGAATGAATCCATGAAACACTTGACTAAAAGAAAAATGAGCCCCCCAAAAAAAGGAAGAAAGACCGCGAACGAAAGAAAGGACTGACGACGGAGAGGACACAAAAGAAAAAAAAGAAAACAAAAGGATTATGAATCAAGGGATGGAAGGAAGTCCCACTTAGGATCCAAAATAATGTTTTTGGAATTTCCCATTGAATAGCAATGGGGTCAACTCTCCATGTAAAGTGCTGATCCTAAAGGTGTTTTCTCCCAGGATCTTTGAGATTTGATAAGGGCTTGTCCACAGTTTTTGGAACTTGGTGTGGCTAACTAAATTTTATTTTGCCTTATCCCACATGAGAACAAGGTCATAGATCCTAAAGGATTTAATGGTGTCTCTTTTTTCAAACCATCTCTTGATGATGGCCTGGTGCTTTGATACATGCTCTAGAGCCAATGTTCATTTCTCCTCCAAGTTGAGGAGATTCATGAGCCTAACTTGCACTCGATCTTTTCCTCCCACGTATTGGTCCATAAATATCAAAATTTGGATTTTCAAATTCATAGGGAAGAGTGGTTGCAAGTCATAGAATATTTGGTATGGGGATGTCCATCCTCACCCGTTCGGTCCATAGGGCATATTTCAGTTGTGTGTGCCAATCCTAGGGGTTATCATCTAGGAGATGTTTGATCACTATTGTCAAATTCTTCTTTGTAGAATCTACTACTCCGTTGCTTTGTGGATAGTGATTAGAGGAGAATTTGAGAATTTCCTAGTTTTTGAAGGCCCATTGTGTGAGTGAGGAAGAGGAGAAAGAGGGGGCATTGTCACATACTAGATAAAATGGCATTCCAAACCTAGTGATGATGTGCTCCTCTAGAAAATTGGTCACGACCTCCTTGGTGTAATTCTTCAGTGCTTGGGCGTCCGTCCAACATATGCACTAATTGGTGGCTATCAGAATAAACTTGTTTCCTACAGACAAAGGGGGGTTAATCACTCCGAAAAAATCTAAGCCCCATTGGGTGAATGACCGTACTTCATATACCTCTTGTAGGGGAATTTCTAGATTTCTATCTTAGGTTGCACTCATTTTCTAGGTGTGGCATGATATCATGTTCTCGCTAGTGTCTTTGAATATTGTTGGATAGAAATATCCTGGTCTTAGGATTTGGTGGGTATTTGCCTCAGTTGGACTGTGTCCTATCCCATATTTGTCATGAAAATATTATAGGATATGTTTCACCTCCAGCCTATCAAGACACCTAAGGTACAAACCCTCATAATTGCATTTATACAATTGGCCATTCTTTAGCATGTAGGAGCTTCTTTTTATTTTTAGAGCTCTTCTTTGTGAACCATTCATCCCCATAGGGAAGCGGTTCAGTAGTAGGTAGTAAACTATATCTCGGTACCATATGTTGGTAATCACACCTTGATCAGTGTAGGTATGACACACCAGACCTTCTTCAACTTTGGAGATCAAATTTGTCAGGCCTTGACCTATTACTAATTTCATTGGTTGGATCTCTAGGTCAAACTATTGGAGGATTTCCATCCATTTTCCTCTTCATTCTCCCAACTCATTCTGCATTAAAAGAGACTTGACAACTATATCAGGGACTATCCCAAAGACCTTGCTTCTCAAGATGTAGTGTCAGAATTTCTTTACTTCTTTGACAAGGGAAAAAGAATGTTTGTCCAAGTTGGGGTACCTAATCTCAGCATCCTTAAAGGGGAAACTCATAAAGGCTATAGGTCTTTCATCTTCACTGTCCTTATTCTGTGTTAGGATGCTTGTGCATGAGTGCTCAGATGCAAAAGAATAGACCTTGAAGGGTAGGGCATAGTCAGGACTAACAAGGACTGGGGCCATGGAGATGGAACTTTTTATTTCCTAAAAATATTTCTTCACCTGGATGGTCCATTCGATCTTGGCATCCTTTTTGAACATGTCATTCAATGGCTTCACTATCTCCACGAAGCCACTGATGAAATTCCTTATGCAATTAATCTTCCCAAAGAAAGATTTCAACTCTTTGCGACTATGGGGCAGAGTCAACTTTAGGATAGCCTCCACCCCCTTAGGGTCTATGACTATCCCATCCTCTGAAATGATGTGTCCCAATAGCTTCCCTTCAGTTACCCCGACCATGCACTTATTTGGGTTGAGAGAGATCCCATATTTCATGCCCCTTTGCAGACATTTTCTAAGGTTGTCAATGTGGTCATCTCTTTGTTTCAAAAAGACTGTGAGTTCATCCATGTAAATGATAATATACTTCAAAACTAACGCTTTGAAGGCTATGTCCATTTCCCTTTGGAAAGTGGCCCCGACAGTTATCAGACTGAAGGGCATCTACTGGTAGGTGAAGGTTCCCCATTTTGTTGTAAATGTTGTCTTCAACCTATCCTCTTCCTACACCATTACTTGATTGTATCCTGAGTAACCATCTAGGAAAGACATAATTTTGGATTAGTTGACTAGCTATAATACTTCATCGAGAGACGGGAGTGGGTATTTGTCCTTTTGGGAGGATTTATTTAGGTTCTGGAAGTCCATACATAACTTGATCTCACTGGTCTTCTTTCTTATGGGCACTAATTTTGCGAGCCACATGGAATGTCAAATTGGAAAAAATTATTCTGACATCTAGTAACTTCTATACCTCCTTTTGAATCAAGGGCTCCATAGTAGGGTTCACAGGCCTTTAGAGTTGTCTAAAGGGTTTGGAGTCCAGTTTTAGGGGGATGTTGTGTAATATGATTGAGGTGTCATATGTCTTTAATTATTCATAACTCAAGGTTATAACATCTAAATATTTGGTGAGGAGTTGGACCATTTTCTACTTTTCTTATTTGGTACCCACTTTTTTGATGTGTACCTCTTTTGGTTCTTCCTCCATGCCAAGGTTGTATGTCTCACACTCTTTTCCATCAAGAGTTATGTCTAGGCATCTCTTTATGGTATTCCCATCACTATCAAAAATCCCTTCTAGTTCTACCATACGCTTTGGTATAGCATCGGTCCTTAGGTTTATGATGCCATAGTCATCAAGGTCCTTAGGATCAACTGGTTATTCCTCTTCTTCTTCCTTCCTTTCGTCTATGATATATTTTTCAAACACACCCATGCACATGATGAACTCAAGGATGTGTTGATCATCTTGGAAGACTTGGAAATTAGTGATATTATCTGGGATAGCTGGCACTGCGATGAGTTCAACTAAAAAATTCTTTAACTTGGACTTCTCCATTGGATCTAGTGAACTAGGGGATACAGCTAGGGCATCAATGCTAACATTCCTTCTCCATGGGATAGATTGAATGATGAAGGCTTCAAAGTCATTTATCAAATCCCCTGCCCTATTTTGATAGCTTGAGAGCCTCTTATCATTACAAGAATATTGATTACAAAATTTCTTGATGACCAATTGCAAATCTCCTTCTACTGTCAGAGCCTTTATTCCTTTCTCATGGGCTAGGAGGAGTCCGCAGATCAGTGCTTTGTACTCTAAAAAAATTTTAGTGCATCAAAATTGTAACCTGTATATAGCATAATAAGACTTACCTCTCAGGTTAATGAGTTCAATCCCCGCACCTACTCCTTGTTTACATTTGGAGCCATCAAAGTGTAATTTCCATATCCATTTTTGCCCCACAAGGCTGGACTTGGTGGGGGCCCTTTTGGTGAAACCTATGTTTTTGGTCCTTCAATCCTTCCCTCCATCACTATCTAAGGATGTTGATTCTCCTACCCCTATCCCTTGGATACATCCGAGTCCAGAGATTTCCACACCTTTACTATTTTCATCCTCTAGTAACCTCTTGTAGGCCAGACAGGCTCCATCATCTAAAATGCTCCAGTCGCTAAGTATGTTCAGGGTAGGACTTTTGTCGTCTGAGTCTGACTCACTATCTTGACTTAGTTTGGCTGGAATTTCTTCCTTTATCATGGGGTTACTCTCATCTTCCACCTTAAAGCCTTTTTCCTATACCTTGTTTGGTAGGGTGATCTAGGCTAATACTCGTGACAATGCCTCTTGGGATATGGGGCATGTAAACTTTGAATGGCTTGCTTGGTATAATCAACAGTATCCTAGTATTAACAAGATGTTGGGATCAACATCCTGTCCCAAATGCCTTAGGCTTGCTGTAGTGCTATCAATAAAACTTCTAAATATGTCATCACCGATGGGTAACTCTAAGAGGCCCTGGATGGGACTATGGTCTAAATCTTTCCTTTCTTAGATTGGAAACATGAGGATGTCTTCCATCCAATAAGTGCCTAAGTAAGTTTGTGTGAACATAACTTCATTAGGAGCATTGTATTCTGTGATCATCCTTTTTAGTTTTGGTTCTGTTTCTATCTTGATCTGATTGTTCAATCCTCTCCAAGGAAGCCAGAGTTGAGTGAAATCTATAGACAATCAACCCCTCAGACATTTGGTCCACTCTCAGCTCAATAACATTTTGTAGGTTTCAGGGATGTCCACTATATATATATCGATGCACTCTTGTATCCTTGGATCTACAAACAATTGAATATGTATGTCTTTGAGCATGCCTATTACTTTGACTTCCATTTTATCTAGTTGTATCACTACCATGTTGGTAATCTAGGTTACCATTCCTAGTTTTTAAAAAATTGACAAGGGCATGAAATTGCACGACACTCGGGAATCAAACAAGAAATTATGTAAATTCTTCCCAAACATCCACAAATTGAGTAGGAAAGGGGGTAGCTCCATCTTGTCTTTGAACATTGCAAGAAAATCCTCAGAAGTATTGATATTGGATGTGGGTGATCTTGTACTTCTAGCTGACAGACCTTGCTTTGAATGGTCCAAAGATTTTAAAAGGGCTTCCTTTTGAGACGGGAAACCTTGCAGTAATTTGAATATAGATATGTTCGCCTTGGTCTTTTTTAACTCTTTGACCACACTATATTTGTCACTTGACCATGATGCACTCTTGTAACTAGTAAATGAATTTGGGGGAGGTGTTATAGGAGCATTCGACCCTTTAGGAGCCATGGGGTTGTTGCTGGCCCGAGGATCCGGGGGAGTTGGTTGTTTTCTAGGAGGTATACCATCAGTGAGGGGTTCTTTCCCACTTCATAGATTATACAAATTATGATGATCATTTTTGAAGGCATGTACTTTAGAGTATTTAGGTTCCTCCTTTTGCTAAAATGGGAACACAAACTCTTCTTCTTTTGTGTATGTATCTGAACCTTCTCCATTTCCGCACTCATAAGAATCAAACATCATGGCATTGAACTGAATGGGTGGCTCATTAGGATTATGAGCATGATGGTTGTAGGATTTTCCTCCATATCCTTCATGGCCTTGGTAAGAGCTTTGAGCCTCGACAAAATTTTCTTCTGAAGCTTCATATGTATTTGCATTATCCACGGGGATGCTGCCATTGTTCAGTCAGCTGTTCCATGGCCTAGTGTACCTTTGGTACCCAAATGGATTTTCTTGTGTATTGTTGTTGTTGTAAGTATTGAAACCCCTATTTCAATTTTGAGGATAGGAATTCAGACTAGCAGATGTCTATGGGTATCCCCCTTGGTGTTGGGATGGGTTTAACTTCATCCTGGTCAGCTCACTTGTGAGTTGTGACAAGGTTTTCTTCATGGCGTCTAGCTTAGAAGCTATGAGAGTGTTAGGTTCTATCTGGGTCACAACTCTTTGCTCTACAAATGCTGCCTTATGGATTTCATAGCCTGGGTAGGTGATGGATGGTGGTAGGGATACGAATGGGTGTGGTGTAATTGGATTCATTGATGACATGTGAGTGGCCAGAGTTTGACTATTTGCTGCAAATGGATGTGGGGCAGTGCTATTGTTAACGATGGGAATGGATGCAAAGTTCCCCTCCCACAGATCCATTTTCTGTGTAAACATAATAGCCTCATTATATACCTTTTCCATTGTATCTCTATCTACAGGGGGAATTCTTCTTAGGAAAATTGAGGTGAATGATTCCAAAGCTTTAACATAAAATTGTATGACAGCTGCCTCTAGTATGGTGTAAGGAGCTTCCAAATTTTCATGCATTTTATGGAAGCGGTGGTTAAACATGGTGATGGGCTCTTTGGGATCTTTCCTTGTTGTAATGAATCGGTGATGTATTTCAGCCGGATCCACATACAATTTGAATTGGTTAAGAAATTTGGTTTCAAATTCATTCCATGTAGAGACAGATTCCCTTGGAAAATTAAGGTACTAGTTGTACGCGAATTCTCCCAAAGTGTAAGGGAAAAGGTGATAGACAATGTCCCGGTGGGAAATCTCCTTGCAGTTGCAAATTTATTTAAAGGCGCGAATGTGCTCTTCTACTGTTCTTGACTAGCCATATAAGAAATGTGTGCAAAACCTTTCTGGATTCTTGGGCAGTTCATGGAGTTTTCCAACAAAATTCAGTGGTTAACATTGTGCATTAGCGAAGAAAGCCATTGGATGAGGCGGTTGCAAATTTTGATTTTGCAAGTTCTGATTTTGATCTATGGCTATGGGAATAATTGGGATAGCGATGTATGATTTCTATCCAAGAGGATTCTAGGACTCGATGTAATGGTTAGAGGATTTCTCCTTTGTTTTCCCTTTATCACTACGAGGCCTATGATGGTGAGTGAGTTCAATGAACTTGAATCTCTTTGGAGATGATCTAAGCACTCGCTTGAACCACTCTGGGAAGAAGGATCCAATGTTTTCCAACTTTTCAATCTTGAGGCCCTCCTTCTAGTGCCACTTTTGTTGAGCATCATTTTTACACAAGCCAACTTGCTAGGATCTCGAAATTCAATTTCCTTTCTTGAAAGAATAACAGAGTTATTCCCAAGGTTCTCCAGGGTCGGGTCACAACCTTCTTGGTTACTCAGTTGAAGATAAATGTGAATGTTCACAGGGAGACCTTTGTTGGTATGTTCAAGACATAAAACTAAAAAACAATATTTAGTACTATTTTTGGTATTTTCTATTAAGTAAAAATGCAATTTTGTATTTTGAGGTGATTAGTTTTAGATTGAGACAAAATTCAAAGGAGCAAGGTAACAATAAATGAAGTAAATTACTGAAACAAAATCCTATGGACATAAACCACTGTAAACCCTTCCTTGTGAATTGAATGGTGGGGAGATTTGGAACAAACCCAAGAAATATTAATCAGGCAAAGTTGCAATTATTTACCCAATGGATGCAAGTGTTTGGAGAGAAGGTCAATTCACTCATGCAAGATATTAAAAATCTATCAAATCATGAATCCACCAGGATGTGCACACCCACAAGACGGATTTATTGTTAAGCCCAATAGATGATCCCTTCCACAAATTCATCACAACAAGGTAGATAGACATCATAAAACTCCAACTAAGGTAAATGCAAATTTGAAACACAACAAAACAAGAGGCTCTTTGAAAGAAATGAATAGTGCATACACACAATTCACCAATTCATATAGATGGCAGCAATTTATACATCACGAATGAAGCACCAAATGTAGATATCTTTATTGTATTAAGAATCCACCCCTATTACATTGATTTGATTAAAATATATAGAGTTTTTATCTACCAACTCTAAATGCCAAAATTAGGGCATCAGAGAGTCTAAATTTAGGAAAATAAACTAAAAATAAAGCTTAGCTGAAAGGAAACTATAGACACCCAAAATTGACTAGGTGTCTTAATATCAGCAAATTTCCGCAAAATGCTTCAAAAGGCTCAAAATGCTTCAAAATGGATCAAAATCAAATTAAATGGACATTTATCAATCAAATTGGATTACATCAAATAAAATCAAAGGATTAAATAATCATGAAATCAAATAATCAAATATAAGCCTAAAAGCGATCAATCAAAATTATATAATTCATTTTAATCAATTAATTGTATAGTTTTAAACCAAAAACCAAAATGAACCTATTCACCCTTACATGGATAATTTAATTAATTGATTGAATTAAATAAATCCTATTTTCTTTCAACACAATTTGATCAACCAATGAGATTTGAGGATTTTGTCTTCTTGTCCCACCCTTTTGAGGACAACCATTTAAATGGTCCCCCCATTTGAAACCATTTGAGGGATAAAACTCAACCAAGGATTAACCCATGGTCAATTCACTCTACCCCCTACCCTTGGGATTTTACTATAAATATGAGCCATTTCTAAGCATACAGGATCCTAGAAAATTTGAATGCATAGTATCATCACTATAGGCAAATTGAGAGCAATTGAGCATTATTTTGTGTAATTGGAAGCAAATTGTTATAATTGAGAGCATATCATGAGCATTTGGATTCATATTTGTATCATTTTGAGAGAATGTTAACCTAAGATTAGGAATAGTTATCAAATTTCTCATTCTAGGATGGTCACTAGTGGAGATTAAGTCTGAGAGCTCTACTTGCAAAGCCTAGTTAGGGAGCCATGAGATATTATGGATTTTAAATACAATTCTTTAGATTAATTTTCTTATTTATTTCCATAGAATTGTAGCTAATAATCCTAATTTCATGAAGGTGTATCAACTCACACACAAATGGCGCCCACCATGGGGATTTAGGCCTCATCTCTCATCGTTTTATCATATTTTTGTGTGTTTTGTTTCACTTTCTTATTAATTTTGTAGAAAATAGGTTAAATGATGCGTATGAGCAATCTGATGACACGTATGAGCATTCAAATGACGTGTATAGTTTCAGATCTTTCTCTATCTTAATTTTTGTGCCACGTGTGAGATAAATTATGACACGTACTCTGGTAAAGCATCGCCTACAAACAACAAAGTGCCACCTATGAATAGTCAACTACGACTTTTGATCTGTTCTATTTTGCATTTAAATCATTCTGTGACACTTTTAAAGTTTCTTTTACCCTCTGTGCATTTTTAAATGCCGTGTAGTAAAAGTTCATTTATGCTTTGAATGTTTAAAATAACACTTGCTAAAAGTTCAAAGCCGTGTATTAGCTGTTAAATGATGCTTACTATTTTCTGTCATTTTTATTGTTAGATCTTTAAATTTTTCTTTCTAACTCTTTTTTTTTTCATTCCTGTAGATGAAAAAGCATGCAAAAGTCTAGAAACCAGAACATAGAGTGACAAAGCCAAGCAAAGAGGTAAGAATACAAACCAAACATGATAAGAAAATGCATGCATATAACATTTTAGAAAGCTTAAAGGAAGAAGACTATCTTTATGATCATTACATTAAAGTGTTTTTTTCTTATAAAATGAAATTTCCTACACTTTGAGTTGATTTGTTGCTTTTGAGTTCTTTAATAATTAAATTTTGCAAAATTGGATCAAAGAACTTAGGAGTGACTTTTAATTCAATTTCAAGTTTTCTTCACTTTTCCTTGGTTGTGTTGACTAACTTGTTGAAGGAGCTAGAGTGGGAACGATCGCCACTAGGTGAGCATGCAAGAAAAAAAAGGATCAAAAACCTCAAAAAAGTGCCTAGCCTTTGCTAGCTTCAAAAGAGGTATTTTTCACATCAAGCTTGCATTCCCTTAAATTGTGGCATTTTCTTGATATCTAGTGTAATAGGGAAAACCCCGTTATCATCCATTTTGAACAAAGCATTAAGCGTATGCTCTTAACTTTTTGAAGTGAATAAAAAATCCAAACATGTTATGTTTGAAGTGGTAGAAAGAAGGGGAGGAATTAATCACACATTTCAATTATAAGAACCTCTTTGTAACAAGGTTGAAAAAGAACAAAAGCATTTTCGAAGTGTTTGGAACAAGGAAAAACAATAGGGATATGCTCTTCACTTTTTAAGTGAATAAAACTCTCAAACTTGTTGGACTAAGTTCATTTTCCTCTTTTCATTTACATGCTAGATAAATTAGAGCTTTAGAGGGCCCGCCTCCTGAGAATTCCTTTACGAAGGTGGTGAGAGGGAATGACCCAAAGTGGGAGACAATCACTTTTGCCATGATATCATCCAACGCACTATAAATAAATGCACTTTACCTTAATCAGAAAGTGACTAAGTTATGTGCAAGTCATCCTCACTTCCTTGAGTAGTCCTTCAGGATTGTGCAAAATTGTACTTTCATGTGTGTGGGAAGCCCACAAGGGGGTAAGGGAACTTGACATGATTTAGAATAGAGGTGTGATTAAAACTGATTAAAATAGTAAGACTACCTTCTAGATCCATTGTTAAAAGCCATATTTTTTTGACTCTAGGTAGATTTCTTGTAAGAAATTCTTGTGCTATACCTGTAAAAATGACCGAGAACATACACTTTTAGTGTTGTTTTAGGGTTACAATGCAAATTTGATGTGTGTGTTGAGTTTGTGTTTTATTTTTGGACAAGAATATTCTCTGACAGCTCTAATCAAAGACTTTAAATTTTTAAACCTTAAAAAATCTGAAAATTCAACTTTGATCGGTAAAGTGACATGTACAAGCATTTCAATGATGCTTATCAACCATCCTATAATGTGTAACAACTTGAAACGATGCCTATCAACTATCAAACACTGCGTAAGTCACTGGAAAGTGCTACTTGGAATCAGTTTAACAACACCTATCAATAGGAAAATGATGCGTACTCACTATAGAGTGCCGCTTACAACAATTCCAGTCACTGCGTACTAGCTTTAAAGTGACGCATATACAATGATAAGTGACACCCAAAAAAAAAGAAGGGAAAATAGTGGATACTTATTGAGGGTTTGAAAAGAAGATACCTATATTTTTGGATACCCTTTTGGATGTTTTACCTCTGTGTATACTCAACTTGATTAGAATTCGCCATTATTGGACATTTTACCAAATCATCCTAGGATTGATCATTTAAGTGAGATAAAAAGCCTAAGATCTTTAATCAATTTATTTTCATGCTAGATTTATGTGATCTCATTACATCAAGGCTACCCTACAACCTGACGGATCTTATCTAAGGCAAGAGTGTCCTTTTCTGGGTGATCCTTTTAGTTCTTCAAGACCTTTTCAAGAACCTATAAAGGAAATAGAGCCAACAATGTCCTTTCCATTTGGCAATATGGATCCTGACCAAATCAATCATGTTAACAAGGATACAAATAAAAATGGAGGGGGAAATGCCAATCCTAACAATCAAGGATCAAATAATAATACCAATGGAGGAGGAAACATTGACCCTAACAATCAAGGGTTAAACAACAACAACCTTGGAGGAATTAACCTTGAACCTAACAAACAAGGGTTAAATAATAATAATAATAATAATAATAATAATGGGGGCAACATTGACCCTAATGATGAAGAAGCAACTGATGAAAATGCCAATGAAGCAATGCAAAGTCCCTTCTTCACAAAACTTATGGAAAAAGTTTTAGAAAAGGATAAAGAAAAATAATTTCTAGACCTAGCACAAAGGGGTCTCAAACTTCCACATAACTATGATGTCAACAAACTCAAACAAAAATAAGATGAGGCTAACACCATTGATATCATGAACAAGAAATTTCAACTCTTCCAAATGCAATTGGACATGATGAAACAAAGCAGGGTTCCTAAACCCTTTTCTATCCAAGCTTTGTGTCCTTTTCCATTTGATAAGTTATTAATCATGGTTCCATTTCCAACTAATGCTATCTTTCCTAAATATGACAAATATGAAGGAATAACTGATCCTCAAGATCACTTAGAGCCTAGAATTCATGCATGACACAACTTACCTAATGAGGTTATTCCCTAGAAGTTTGGTAGGCATGGAAATGGAGTGGTTTTCAAAGTTACCCCCCGACATCCAAACCTTTGAAGAATTGGCCTCTAAGTTTGTAACTCATTATTCTTATAATATCAAACATGAGATTACAATGCTTAATTTATGTAACACCAAGAAAAGAGAAGAAGAGGGAATCCTACTTTTCCTACAATGATGGAGAGCGGTATTTTCTAGATACCCTCAAAGTGTACCTTAAAAGGAGAAGATGGATATCTTTGTAAATAGTTTGAATCATGAAATGAACTATCGGTTAAGGCTACAATTTCCTAGGTCATTTCAAGAACTAATTGAGAATGGGGTTACCAGGGAAGAGGTATTGATCAAAAGTGGGGAAATCAAACTTTATAAGGATAACAAGAATAACAACAATAGCAATACTTCCAATCCCAATCAAAATCACAATACCCCTAACAATAACCAGTTTTGCATGAGAAATAATAACAATAAAGGAGTGTTCAATGATGGAGTGATAGAGACAAATACTTTAAAGGCCACCCCTTTCAATCTCACCCAAAGTTTAGTTTAAGCCAATAATTTGAATCAAGCACCCAAAGTGCCCTCTAACAACAACAACACTAATAACAACTTGTTGGTTAACAGTTTGTCCTCTCTTAAGATTTTCAATCTTTGACTCTCTATACACCCAAGGTGAGAGAACAAAAGGATGTCCACCAACAAATGGGTCAGTGTATGTCTTCTATCACTACCCTCTGAATTGACAGGTACAGCTCCCTGATTGTGTATGATATTCAATGAATTTGTTTTTATATTGATCACCAGGTCATCTCTTGTGTGATTTAACCAAATTGCTTGTAGACACAAATAATTCAGGCAAGGATAATGTGAAGATAATCTACAACCTTCAATAGAATGCTGATTATAGATCATCAGAAATACTACCTTCTAACTAAACCTATCTATTCTAAGAATGCATATTCTAGTAATGAGAACAGAAGCAGAATCATTTATAGACAACAAATAGAATTGCTTAGACTGCAACTACTAATCATGAAATGGAATTCAAGCAGGAATTACAGTTCCATAAATAATTATACTTTCTATTCAGATGCATCTAAATAACTGGATGAATAGGAGAAGAATCATACATGAAAGGTAAATAGAATTAATTTTACTATAATTACCAACATGAAATGGAATCCAGTAAGCAACTACAACTTCACATATAACTATTCTTCCTATTCAAATGCAAAAGAAAAACTACTAGCACAAAAAACATGAAATAAGCTTAGCAAATGGAATTACTTCTGCTCCAATACCAAGTTTTTCAACCTTTACATTGATTTCCTTCACAGTATTTATAGAGTTTACATACAATGCTTACTGGAAATGATTCAACTTCCAGAATACAAAAAGACAGGGCATAAAGAGAGAACATCTCGATGATAGAATTTG
>MU228022.1:5792277-5804220 GCA_018584345.1 Thuja plicata
TCCTCATCTTTATCTTGAACTCGGGCCTTTAATGCAATTGGCAGAAAATCCCAAACTGAATGCTTCCAGCGGAAAATACCAAATCTGCTTCTCCATTGCGGAAAATTGGAAAAGAGCTTCTCCTGGCGGAAAATTGGAAAAGAGCTTCTCCTAGCGGAAAATTGGAAAAGAGCTTCTCCATTGCGGAAATTTGCAACTTGGCTTCTCTTCACAGAAAATGAGACTGAAGCTTCTCCTTGGCGGAAATTTGCAACTTGGCTTCTCTTCGCGGAAAATGAGACTAAAGCTTCTCCTTGGCGAAAATTTGCAACTTGGCTTCTCTTCGTAGAAAATGTATGAGGGAGGTGCGATACCCACAATATGTGAAAAACCTTCTTTGTGGGAATCACACCTAGTAGGTGCGATTTCCGCATAATGGAGAAGCCACTAACGGTCTTTTCGCACATCATTTTTAAGTGCGCGGGCTACTTAACTTAAAGCACATGCTTTATTTGATCTCTTAAAACAATAATTTTCCTTTTTAATAAATCGGGCCCACCTTATTATAACTAAGCTTGCGGAAAATCACCAGAGAGGTGTGAAACCCGCATAGTGCAAAGTTCTTCTTTGCGGAAAATCACCTGAGAGGTGCGAAACCCACGCAGTGCAAAGTTCTTCTTTGTGAAAAATTACTTGAGAGGTGCGAAACCCGCGCAGTGCAAAGTTCTACTTTGTGGAAAATTACCTGAGAGGTGCAAAACCCGCACAGTGCAAAGTTCTACTTTGCGAAAAATCACCTGAGAGGTGCGAAAGCCACCATGGAGTAGCTGAAATTGAGAAACCCGCCATCTTATAACTTCCTCATTTTAGCACCAAATTGCACGTTGTTTTCACTGTTGGGATCGTGAAGACTTAAAGAATCGATCCATCCCTTCAAAAAGTGAAAACTATCAACTTTTATGAATCATGGAAAATGCATGTAGTGAGTATGAATCCGGCTCTGCTAAACGTAAAAGACACATACCAGTCTTTAATTTGTACCTAGCCCGATATATTCAACTGCAAAATTTATTTCTCTACCACAAATGGATTGTTCACACTGTGATATGAAGTGGAATACTGAATGATTCAATGCTGATTCTATTATTACTTTCGTTACATGAAGAATCTTTCTTAGTTCTTTTGAATGTCTGAAACTTATGACTCCCAAACATCATTCCATCTGCTGAAAATATCATCAATTGGAGCACCATTTTCTTTGCTGGGTTGGGATCTACAACCTACCCAAATATGAAAAGACCTCAGAACAACCTGCTCGGCTAAGAGAAGGAAAGGCAATGATAGGGAAACCCGAAAAAGATAGCCTACCTAAGAAAGACTTAGACCTAGACTCAGACTGACCAGACTGACTTGACATGACCATATGACTCCAATAATGCCAAAAAAAGGGTGACTAAAAGTCAGACAACACAACTTTGGGAATAATCAAGGGGCTTACAAGCCTAAACCTTTCTTTGCACCTACACCTAAAAGGACATGTTAGCTATTTTTCTTGCAACACTTACCTAATGATGATAGTACACCTTGTATACTCAGTTGCAACCTCTTTTAGGCAAGAGAAAGACTAATTTCTAAGGATTGGATAAGATCCTTTTTCATTTTTGAGCTCCACAGACTCAGGCAGGTTTTACCTTTTAAAGATTACTGATATCTCAGTCTATGTATTTGGTGGATTAAAAATTCACAAGTTAAGTGCTAAAAAACTCACTGTAATAACTTGTATAATACTCGAGAGATTGCAATAACTAATTTAAAATAGAGTATAATAAGCCAGGCTATGGTTTTAACAACATACACCAGTGAGATAAGGACTTTCATCCTTCTTCCTTTTCTTTTAGGAGGGATAACCTAATGTTTCACTCTCCAAGGAATCACTAAAATGGACACTGTCCTGCTGACATGAGTCCTTACTGAGTTCAGTTCGTTTGTTCTTAATAACAAGAGTATTTTAATTAAATTGGTTTTGATGCCTTGAAATAACTTGGACAATGATGGGTTATCAGACCAATTTCTGGACCAGTGCCTATCCTTTGGGTTACAGAGTCAATAAACTAAGATCTCATAGAAATAAAATACAGTAAGCTGCCTTACAAACCACATGCAATTTAGATAAGTTGCCTTACAAATTACCTTTTTACCTCTAAACGATTGTATCAAATCTTTAAAAAACCATTATGCTCCCTGAAACTACTCACAAAACTTAGTACTTTCCTTAAAAGAAACTTGCAAGCAATTAGATAGTTACCTAATAACCAAAATGCTTCAGAATGCCTTGCAAAATTAAACATAAAATAGCATACACAAAGAATAAAGAGACAACAATTGAAGAGAGTAAAATTGCACCGTATTTTATTTATATGATACAGCTTCCATACATGAATATTTTGCAACTTCAAAAGATAGACAGAATTTCAGAACATCTGAATTCTACAATATATTTTTTCTCTTTTCCAAAAAAAAAATTCCAACCTCAAAGAGACCTCATTACAATTACAACTCTTTTTCTTTATATAGGTTTTTGACCATCTTGGAATCCCTTGATATTTAGGATGCAACAAGCTTCAGATGGTCATAGAAAACCTAACCCTAAAAACTATAACAGAAACAAAAGAAAGAAGAAGCGATGGAGCGACCGAGTCAAAAGATGGAAATGGATATTCTTTATTCTTCTCCCGATCTGGCAACTGCAATCAGATTTGTATAGATGGTAGTTGGTATTATTTATGCTGAGTCTGGATAGCCATGCTTGCATACTCATCTACATTTTCCTTTAGCAATAACTGTCCCTCTTGTCTCGAATAGTGCAGTGCCAAGTTTTCACCTTTACTCCTCGTCTAAGATTTCTTCTTCTACTGCTGGCTTCTTTCTCTTGGGCATGGTCATCAACTCCCATGCTTTCACTTCATCATCCGATGGCCACTTAAAGTCTTGAGTACTCTGTACTTGCACCTTTTGTCTATCCCATCTAGCATCAGTGATATTCTTGACATCTAGTAGAAATTTGTTGATGTAAGTCTCTGCTTTGAAAGCCTCATCCAATATTCTATTGAATCCTTCAATATCAACATCTGCTCCCAAGAGAAATGCCTCATCACCACGCATCTTGCTATCAAATTCATTCTTCCAGGCATCTATAGCCTTTACTTGATCATCATCTCCCCTTAAAGAAGGAATAAAATTATTAAAATCATTTGAAAAGAGGCTTAGCTTAACCTCTATTTGGTTTAATTTGCCTTTAAAGAATGAGAGAGAAATATTGACTCTTTTGATCTCATCTTCAACTTCAGTTACTATTTCAGGAAAATTTGGTCTTAGGGCTTGTAAAGATGCTAAATTTTCAAATAACTTTACCCTAGTAGATGATTTAGTAAAGTAAGGGTTCAAAATAGCAAGGTACCCCATTACCTCCATATGTAAAGGTGGAAATTTATTGTATGTATTGATTACAACATCAGTTTTGTCCTTTAGAATCTCAATTCTATGTTGTAGTACACCCTTCAATGCTTTCAGAGCAATTGCATTTCCCTTTTCTTTATTAGCTTCCTGTTAACCAGCCTCCTCTTATTTAGGCTTATCTTCAATCTGCAATGGTGGTGGTTGTGCAGGTACATATACCACCTCAGGTTTTTCTTCTAACTCTTTCAAAAATCTCTTGATTACCTGATCCTGCTAGTGCAATTGTATATGACACATCTCCCTGTCTTTAGACAATGCACTTGTCTCTTCTAATAAATTGCTACACTTATCAGACAATTGTTTAGTTTTTTTCTCATTCCAGTGAGCCCAATGTGTCATGATTTGAGATATTTCTAAATCCCCTGTATTATGTACAGACCACACCATTTGATTGCCCACCATATTTTTTTGAATATTTACTAGTTGGGGCTTTTGGTCTTTTGGGCACAGGATCCACATTGCAAATGCTTGGGATTTTGGGCTATACCCAAATCCTTTTATTACATCTCCCATCTGGACCTCACTAGCCATTTTGAGATCTGGCTATTTTCTAATTTGGTCTATGATGAAGGGAGATGCCAAATCCCATCCCTCAGCCAATAGTATTCCACTTTTTAGCACCATTTTCCTGGCATCCTCGGGGTGAAATATCCTCATTTTCAGGATCATAAGACTGTAAAGCCACTAGAGCTTCATTTGTTATTGTCTCTTTCCCATCTACTATCAATTGGGATCTTATATTCTCTGTCTTATGCCATCTTAGGAAGTCTTTAAACTCCTCTATTTTGACAAAGCTGTCATCATTTAAAATTTTTTGTTGATGAATCAATCTCTCATCAACACAGGCCTTAAGTGGCAACTCAACAATGTCATCCAAGTCAGGCTATTGCTTCTTGCCTTCCCTGATTGATTTCCTTAGGTTATGGTCATATAACCTATTCCCTGGTACTAAGGCCCTAGCCTTGTCCTTTTTCTTGCTTTGCCCTTCAATTGAAGGCTGACCTACTTCCAATTTCTGCCTCTTAGCAGCAGGCTCTTCTAGATCATCAGGTTGGGTGGCCAATGTTAAATCATTAATGTGGCACTCTTCTACTTCCAGCTGTGGTATCTCAGCAACATCTTGGTGTGGTGGAAGATCTCTAGTAGGACATGCATAATCACTGTCACTACTACTATGACATTCAGACTCTGAATGGTTCAGCTCTTGAGCACCTTTTTTTTTATTATCAAGAATAGTATCTAACTGCTCAATTAGCACATAGTAATTGTCTATCATGTGCTTGATTTTATCAAAATATGGGAGATTAGGGTAAAAAACCCCAAAAGATAGCCCATTCCTCTTAATTTGTCTTTCAAGATTCAACAATTCTTGAATCCTAACTCTTCTTGTTTGAATTTCATCCTGATCTAGGATGTTTCTTGTTGCATCTTCTTTTATGCACTCACAGTGGACATTAGTATTAGGGATTGTAGGTGTATACAATTTCCTTACCCCTGCCATAAAACCCTCTGGGTCAATATATCTATAAGGGGCTGCCCCCATTCTACATCCTTCTAGCCACGTACTCACTGCATCAATAGCACCTTTGCCAATTGTAAAGTTGAAAATCTTGAATTGCCTAGGGGTTAGAGTCCCCTTCTTATGCAGTGCAAAGTGCTCATTATCTGTTAACAACAGCTGCCATATGAATTCCATTGCAGCTACTCTTGCTGGTACATAATATGGTAAGAGATGAGGTGGGTGAGTACACCCATACACCCTGATAATGGTATAATTCTCCTCCAAGAAGAAATAACCCTAATTATGCTTTTCACCCCAACCATCTGTGTACTCGCAGGGCCTAAGCAGTTGTATAACCTTTAATAGGATTCTTGTTCTGCTGATTCCAAGACTTTGTACTATTGGATATACAATCCAATTTTGAAAAGCACAATAATCACAGTCCTTGGATGTGTAATTCCAAACCCTCACCCAAAATTGGATAGGATTAGGACCTTCCTGGTAAAACCTTTGTGGGGCCAAATTGTTGATGTCCATGACTACAAAATTGAAGTACAACAGGAGATGCATGAGTATGGAATAGTGAAGGAATTTGGGCTCCTTCTCCTTAGGGTCCTTCAACTTTTTTTGGGTTGCAATGAAACCCTCATGCATCTCATCAATGATGTGCTGTATATAATCATAACTGGTGCTATAATGCACCTCTTGTAAGTCTAGCACCATCATTAGGATGCCAACATTGATTTTCTCTGCTTCTCCATCTATCCCTAGCACTCTACATAGGGCATAGCAGACATACTTAATGTAGAAGTGTAGATCCTTGTAATAATATGGGCTTATGCCAGCCATAGGATCTAAGTACTTTTTCACTTCCTTCAACATGTGTTTCTGCAATAAGCCTTTAGCAATACCAGGCTTCAAACTATATCTATGCTCCTACTTTGTTATGTCAATTTTGATAGACATGGTGCTAAACAAGCCAAAAGCCAGCATGAATGAATTTCTATTTAATATTAGCAGGGTAGTGCCATCATCCCTTCTGATTGTTTTAGACAAAATATCATAATGATTGGCTAGTTCTAAGAATAAGTCTACATCTATGTAGACATCAGGGACAATTAATCTGGCTAAACCACAAGTCCAAGGATTTAAGACTGGGATAGCCTTATCAGAATCTTAATAGAAATAGTTAAACAATGAAAAACCTATTGTCCCTGGAGTATTAGCATTTTTGATATTATGATAGTCGTCCAAGAGCACATTTGCATTTTCTCTTTTGTTCTGTGTTGTGCCAGGCAACAACCTGAGGAATTCATTAGAGAAACTAGCTTTTCCCTTTTTCTCTTCCTCACTTCCTCCACTTGTTGAAGCAATACTAACAGTTTCGCTCATACATGCAGTGCCTTGAATCTCTTACTCCTTACCGATATTAAAACAAATCTATTTCTGAGATTGGATGACCATCTTATGCACAATTTTCTGAGACTTAGAACCTATTGATCAACTCTGAAAAATACTGCAAACTGAGAAAAATATCTAATCTCTCTAAAAAATTAACACTTTGAGCTCTGAAATCTGAAAAATCGGTGAATGAAAATGAAAGCACTATCAACTCCTTATAGCCATTATTCAAAGTATGCAACTCATAATTCAGAAACATCAGTTCTGTCTTTAATTTGACATACTGTGAACTTGAATGAAAACCTAGCCGTAGTTGCATGAGCATGACAGGAAATCAAATTCATAAAAGTGGATCCTCAAAAAAACCTTATAGAATTCAAAAAGAGCTGACATGTCATGCTGTGATTTGCTAACTGTCTTACATCTCAGCTACTCTTTTTGCACAATAATCAAAATACAATCCTATGATTGGTTACCGAATGATTCATACTATCACATCAAAAACTGCCGCCAATTTTTTAGATTTTGGGATCAGGCGACTATGTGACTACACTTAATGTCTTTGTCGTGGACCTCAGTCACTAACCCATAGTTTATTTCAAGACATTGCGACAATATACTTTCTTTCCTCTGCTAACCCAAGTAACCATATGGCGATCATGTGACCCCGCAAAAATCATAGTCGCATATAGTTAACACTAACTCATTATCTCTTTTGAGACCTTGTGACTAACCATTGCCTTTAACCCTTTATGGTTACCTCCTAGTCGCTGAGCGTTTTCATTTCATTTCAAGACTATGCGACAATCCAAGTCACCCGATCGTAGAATACTAAACCTGAGTGTTAAATTCCAACATGACAAGTTATATGTGCCCTTTTTTATGATCTAACAACTGCACGACATACCTTAATCGCCAAGTCATGAGAACTTTTCTATTTGGGCACTTTTGTTCTCAGACTTTGCGACCACCGTTGGATCCTCTAATCTCTTTATCTGACGGTTGTCGTTTAATTGCCATAAATTCCTTTATACCCTCAAATCTTTCTCAGACCCCACGACAAAAGGAAAAGCACAGAGTATCATGGTCACTGATTCCATTTTCTCCTTCTAGCGACCATGCGATAAACCTTTAATAACCACTCGCCTTATGACACATGTCACAAAGTCATTTGTTCACTTACCGCTCAATGGAAAACTGAGTCATCATTCTGAAGCTGGCGAAAACCTGACTACACTTTACTCTAGACCTCAAACAGTCAGTCGCAAAGTCTCGGTCAAAATCTCTTAATCCTTGTTCCTTCTTGAGACTATGCGACTGAAGCCTTTGCACACCTTTTTAATTTGGATTTATCTGGCGATAACGTGACATGAAGTAATCACGAAGTCTGAAGACATATTAATAACTGTTGAGAATTTCTTGCGATTACCCGACTAATCAGTGGGTCCCTTCTGCATAATGCTTTCTTACATACTTATCCCACGACCACATGACATGAAGAAATCGTAGAGTCTAGGAATGCTAAAGGAATATTCTAAAGTTAAAAGAGACCATGTGACAAAAGGAAATTGCTAAGTCAGGAAAGATAAGGGAATATCTGATTGAAGTAATGCAACTAAGCGATTTGAATAAAACACATGATTTAAGTGCAATGAAAAAGCAACAGTGAAACATAAGCGATACAAACTTAGGGTTTGTTCTTCAACTTTTAACACTTGGAAGACTTAGGGTTTCAGGGTTTTTTGCAAATTAAGATAAGTTCAGACTTGAAAACCTAAAAACTTGACACAGATAAAGCAAAAAGACCGCGAGACAGCTACTTTTAACACCAAATCACATAAAGAAGAACAAAAAATAGAGGAAAACCGCCAAAACAAGGAGAACAACCAACAGTGGCTCTAATGAGGATTGGCTAAACAAGGTTTATGACAAAGAACCATAGAATCTCTGGTTGCAGACCACTTTTACAATGGAGCAAAACCCTAAAACAAAAAAGGGAAATATGTACAAAACTTAGAAACAGGGGAAGGGAAAATAACATATGATACATATTTACTTGTGCACTTCTGAATTTTTACTCAAAGAAAGGCTTCAAAAATTGCCCATGCACAGGCAACTCAAAATTTTCTCCTTCTATACTTTTCAACAAATATGAGTCTTTGCCAAATTTTTCTGCAATAATGAACGGTCCTAGCCATAAAGACTCAAATTTCTTATGTTTTCCTTTGTCTTCTGCCCTTACATTCCATTGGAGAACTAAATCATCAATTTGGAACTTTCTCTCAGTAGCCCTCCTGTCAAATAGATATTTCATTTTTTGTTGTAGCTTCACATTTTCTCTCTGACTATTTCTCCTCATTTCATCTAATTCAATCAACTGCATCATTCTATTTTGCATATTGTCAGAGACATCTAAATGTTCATCTTGTATGAATTGGCAAATGGGTAATAAATTGTTAATAGGAAATCTTGCTTGTAAACCATACAATAACTCAAAAGGAGATTGACCAGTTGCCCTTTTAAGTGTTACCCTATCAGCCCAAAGACCTAATCTCAATTTTGTATGCCATGTTCTTTTATTTTGTTCTGGAGTCCTCTTCAATATTTTCAATATGCTTTTATTACTAGACTCAGCTTGTCCATTGGCCTTTGGATGATATGGGGATGAATATGATATTGTAATCCCATACCCTTCATAGAAACTTGTCATTTCTTCTGATCTGAAACTCATAGCATTGTCCATTATTAATTTATTAGGCACACCAAATCTGGTCAAAATATTTTCTAATAGAAATTCAGTAACCACCTTACTTGTTTCTTTCCTTGTGGGGATATCTTCAATCCATTTAGTAAAGTAATCTGTGGCAACTAAGATCCAACTATGCTCTGCACTAGACTTTTCTTGAAATTCACCAATAAAATCAATCCCCCACATGGGAAAAGGAGCTTCAGTACTCACCGGGTTGAGCAATAGAGCACCTGCAAATTTGAATTTATTGGAGAACCTCTGACATGGTTCACATTTCCTAACATGTGTATAAGTATCTTTGAACAAAGTAGGCCAATAATATCCTTCCCTCAAAATCTTATGGGCAATGGTTTTAGTAGAAAAGTGACCTCCACACGGTCCTTCATGCATCTCAATTAGAACTTTCTCAGCTTGATATTTGTCAAGGCATAGCAACAGTACACCATTCTTATCTTTCCAAAAAAAATCACCTTGAATCAAAACATATCTTTGAGCTTGCAATTTCAAACTTCTTTTTTGATTTTCAAACAAATAATTAGGACACTTAGTATTTTTGAGAAAGAAAGCAATATCTGTGTAATATGGCTTCCTCTCTATACTAGTAATGGCTTGGTGTTGTGCTCCTGTCTGATTTGATTGTACTAAATCCAGGATCTCTTCAGTCATAAGTTTAGCCAAGCCTTGACCTCTTATCAATTTGGTGATATTGATGTCCAAATTAAACTCTTGAATCCTTGTAATCCATTTGCATCTCTTACCAGTAACCTCTGATTGTGTAAGAATATCTTTCACTGCTGAATGTGGAACATAGGCCTGCACCCTAGCACAAACCAAGTAAGGCCTAAAATATTTAATAGCCTTAACCAATGCATAAGCCTGCTTTTCCATTATTTCATAATTAAGTTCTGCAGCCTGCAAGGATCTACTATAAAAAGCTATAGGATGTTCAAATCCTTGCTCATCTTTCTGAAGTAATATTGCAGCAATTGTATGAAATGACGCAAATGAAAACAGGGAGAAAGGTCTAGTGTAATCTAGAGATTTCAACATTGGAGCTTCCTGCACTGCCTTCTTTATCCTTTCAAAATCTTGTTGGGCCTCATCACTCCAAATAAACTTGACATCTTTCTTTAACAATTTTATAATGGGTTTAACAATTTTAGCAAAATTGGCTACAAATCTTCTGACAAAGTTAATCTTTCCTAAGAAAGATTGTACACTTTTTAAGTTTTTTGGGGCAACTACCTTCTGAATTGCTTCTACTCTCTCAAGGTCTATTCTTACCCCTTCTCTAGATACTATATGCCCAAGCAACTTTCCCTCCTTAACTACAAAATGACATTTCTTAGGGTTTAATGAGACACCATATTCTAATACTTTATTAAAAATCTTACCCAAATGATCACAATGATCAGTAGCCCTTTTTGAGTATGTAGTTAAGTCATCCTGATAAATAACCATGAATAAATCAATAAACTCTTTGAAAGAAACATCCATGGCTCTCTGAAAAGTTGCTCTTGCATTTATCAAACCAAAAGGCATCCTGATATACACATATGTTCCCCATGGAGTAGTAAATGCAGTTTTATATTGCTCTGACACTTTGACTAAAACTTGGTTGTAACCTGAAAAACCGTCCATCATTGATAACAATTCACAACCAGTCACCTTATGCAACATTGCTTCCATATTAGGCAGTGAATAATTATCTTTCAATGAAGCAATATTAAGATTTTTGAAATCAACACATAATCTGATGTCACCATTTTTCTTTCTAACTAGCACTAGATTTGATACCCATGTTGAATGTCTAATAGGCTGGATTATCCTAGCGTCCTTGAGTTTCACCAACTCCTGCTGCATCTTGGGAGCCAATAAGAGGTTAATGGGCCTTTGTTTCTATCTAAATGGCTTCACATCTGATTTCAAAGGAATTTCATGCTGAAAAAGGTCCTCTCTATATGCCTTCAAATCCTCATATGACCAAGCAAAAACATGCTTGTATTTTCTCAGTATCTTTATCAGATTTATCCTTACATGAGAGTCCAAACCTTTTCCTATATAAACTATCTAAGGACTACTTTCTGATCCTAAATTTATTTCTTCCAAATCCTCAAGGTTGGCATTGCTTATCTTTGCTGAATCATTTTTCTAGCTAACAAACAATGCTTCAAGTTCAACCAAACCCTTAGGAATCTGATTAGAACTTAATTGGACAACTTCATTTCCCAAGATGTAATCCTTTCCATCATCTGATTCTAATAAGGAGCTGCAGTCTATGCTCTAGTTTTCATACTGATCGAAACATTGCATGAACCTCAGAATATCTTGATCATCTTGGAACACTTGCTAGTTGTATATATTATCTAGGACAACTGGTCTTGTCTTAACTTTGAGTATTGATACTCCATGTAGGGTCAAATCATCATTTTTCATAGCCCCATTTGCTAGAAAATCAGCCATAATATTTTTTGACCTTTCTATCCAGTTTATATTAAAAGCATCAAACATTTCAAGTTGATCCCAAATAGCATGTTTGTACATTTTCAATCTATCATTCTTCACAACATATTTATATCTGACTTGTGCTATCACCAACTCAGAGTCACCATAAACCTTTAAAAATTTTATACCATGTTTGATAGCAAGCTCAAGTCCTAAAAATAAAGTCTCATACTCTGCAGTATTGTTTGTACATTGAAAGTCTAACATAAATGAGTATTTAAAAGTTGTACCTGATGGAGATATTAATAATACTCCTGCCCCTGATCCCTCTTTAGAGAAAGCACCATCAAAG
>MU228022.1:5807603-5825360 GCA_018584345.1 Thuja plicata
TTAGGCAAGAGAAAGACTAATTTCTAAGGATTGGATAAGATCCTTCTTCATTTTTGAGCTCCACAGACTCAGGCAGGTTTTACCTTTTAAAGATTACTGATATCTTAGTCTATGTATTTGGTGGATTATTTCATTCACAAGTTATGTGCTAAAAACCTCACTATAATAACTTTTATAATACTCGAGAGATTGCAATAAATAATTTAAAATAGAGTATTATAAGCCAGGATATGGTTTTAACAACATACACCAGTGAGATAAGGACTTTCATCCTTATTCCTTTTCTTTTAGGAGGGATAACCTAATGATTCACTCTCGAAGAAATCACTAAAATGGACACTGTCCTGCTGACATGAGTCCTTACTGAATTCAATTTGTTTGTTCTTAATAACAAGAGTATTTTAATTAAATTGGTTTTGATGCCTTGAAATAACTTGGACAATGATGGGTTATCAGACCAATTTCTGGACCAGTGCCTATCCTTTGGGTTACAGAGTCAATAAACTAAGATCTCATAGAAACAAAATACAGTAAGCTGCCTTACAACCCACATGAAATTTAGATAAGTTGCCTTAAAAATTACCTTGTCACCTCTAAACGATTGTATCAAATCTTTAAAAAACCATTATACTCCCTGAAACTACTCACAAAACTTAGTACTTTCCTTAAAAGAAACTTGCAAGCAATTAGATAGTTACCTAATAACCAAAATACTTAGAATGCCTTGCAAACTTAAACATAAAAGAACATACATAGAGAATAAATAGATAGCAATTGAAGAGAGTAAAATTGCACCATATTTTATTTATATGATCCAGCTTCCATACATGAAAGATTTTTCAACTTCAAAAGATAGACAGAAGTTCAGAACATCTGAATTCTACAATATATTTTTTCTCTTTTCCAAAAAAAAAATTCCAACCTCAAAGAGACCTCATTACAATTACAACTCTTTTGCTATATATAGGTTTTTGATCATCTTGGAAGCCCTTGATATTTAGGATGCAACAAGCTTCGGATGGTCATAGAAAACCTAACCCTAAAAAATATAAAAAAACAAAAGAAAGAAGCGATGGAGCGACCGAGTCAAAAGATGGAAAAAAATATTCTTTGTTCTTCTCCTGATCTGGCGACTGCAATCAGATTTGTATAGATGGTAGCTGGTAGCATTTATACTGAGTTCAGATAGCCATGCTTGCATACTCATCTACATTCTCCTTTAGCAATAAATGTCCCTCTTATCTCAAATAGTGTAGTGCCAAGTGTTCACCTTTACTCCTCGTCCAAGATTTCTTCTTCTACTGCTGGCTTCTTTCTCTTGGGCATGGTCATCAACTCCCATACTTTCACTTCATCATCCGATGGCCACTTAAAGTCTTGAGTACTCTGTACTTGCACCTTTTGTCTATCCAATCTAGCATCAGTGATATTCTTGACATCTAGTAGGAATTTGTTGATGTCAGTCTCTACTTTGAAAGCCTCATCCAATATTCTATTGAATCCTTCAATATCAACATCTGCTCCCAAGAGAAATGTCTCATCACCAGGCATCTTGCTATCAAATTCATTCTTCCAGGCATCTACAGCCTTTAATTTATCATCATCTCCCCTTAAAGAAGGAATAAAATTATTAAAATCATTTGAAAAGAGGCTTAGCTTTACCTCTATTTGGTTTAATTTTCCTTTAAAGAATGAGAGAGAAATATTGACTCTTTTGATCTCATCTTCAACTTCAGTTACTATTTCAGGCAAATCTGGTCTTAGGGCTTGTAAAGATGCTAACTTTTCAAATAAATTTACCCTAGCAGACCATTTAGTAAAGTAAGGGTTCAAAATAGCAAGGTACCCCATTACCTCTGTATGCAAAGTTGGCAATTTATTGTATGTATTGAGTACAACATCAGTTTTGTCCTATAGAATCTCAATTTTATGTTGTAGTACACCCTTCAATGCTTTCAAAGCAATTGCATTTCCCTTTTCTTCATTAGCTTCCTGTTTAATAGACTCCTCTAATTTAGGCTTATCTTCAATTTGCAATGGTGGTGGTTGTGTAGGTACATATACCACCTTAAGTTTTTCTTCTGACTCTTTCAGCAATCTCTTGATTACCTGATCCTGCTGGTGCAATTATATATGACACATCTCCCTGTCTTTAGACAATGCACTTGTCTCTTCTAATAAATTGCTACACTTATCAAAAAATTGTTTAGTTTTGTCCTCATTCAAGTGAGTCCAATGTGTCATGATTTGGGATATTTCTAAATCCCCTGTATTCTATACAGACGACACCATTTGATTGCCCACCATATTTTCTTAAATATTTACTAGTTGGGGCTTTTGGTCTTTTTGGCATAGGCTCCACAATGCAAATGCTTGGGATTTTTGGCTATACCCAAATCCTTTTATTACATCTCCCATCTGGACCTCACTAGCCATTTTGAGATCTGGCTATTTTCTGATTTGGTCTATGATGAAGGTAGATGCCAAATCCCATCTCTCAGCCAATAGTATTCCACTTTCTAGCACCATTTTCCTGGCATCCTCAGGTGAAATATCCTCATTTTCAGGATCATAAGACTGTAAAGCCACTAGAGCTTCATTTTTTATTGTCTCTTTCCCATCTACTGTCAACTAGGATCTTATCTGCTCTGTCTTATGCCATCTTAGGAAGTCTTTAAACTCCTTTGTTTTGACAAAGCTGTCATCATTTAAAAATTTCTGTTGATGAATCAATCTCTCATCAACACAGGCCTTAAGTGGCAACTCAACACTATTATCCAAGTCAGGCTGTTGCTTCTTGCCTTCCCTGATCGATTTCCTTAGGTTATGGTCATATAACCTATTCCCTGGTACTAAGGCCCTAGCCTTGTCCTTTTTCTTGCTTTGTCTTTCAACTGAAGGCTGACCTACTTCCAATTTCTGCCTTTTAGTAGCAGGCTCTTCTAGATCATTAGGCTGGGTGGCCAATGTTAAATCAGTAATGTGGCACTCTACTCCTTCCAGCTGTGGTATCTCAGCAACATCTTGCTATGGTGGAAGATCTCTAGCAGGACGTGCATAATCACTGTCACTACTGCTATCATATTCAGACTCTAAATGGTCTGGCTCTTGAGCACCTTTTTTTTTATCAAGAATAGTATCTAACTGCTCAATTAGCACATAGTAATTGTCTATCATGTGCTTGATTTTATCAAAATATGGGAGATTAGGGTAAAAAACCCCAAAAGATAGCCCATTCCTCTTAATTTGTCTTTCAAGATTCAACAATTCTTAAATCTTGACTCTTCTTGTTTGAATTTCATCCTCATCTAGGATGTTCCTTGTTGCATCTTCTTCTATGCACTCATAGTGGACATTAGTATTGGGGATTGTAGGTGTATACAATTTCCTTACCCCTGCCATAAAACCCTTTGGGTCGATATATCTATAAGGGGATGCCCCCATTCTACATCCTTCTAGCCACTGACTCACTGCATCAATAGCACCTTTGCCAATTGTAAAGTTGAAAATCTTGAATTGCCTAGGGGTTAGAGTCCCCTTCTTGTGCAGTGAAAAGTGCTCATTATCTGTTAACAATAGCTACCATATGAATTCTATTACAGCTACTCTTGCTGGTACATAATATGGTAAGAGATGAGTTGGGTGAGTACACCCATACACCCTGATAATGGTATAATTCTCCTCCAACAATAAATCACCCCAATTATGCTTTCCACCCCAGCCATTTGTGTACTCACAGGGCCTAAGCAGTTGTATAACCTTTAATGCGATTCTTGTTCTAATGATTCCAAGACTTTATACTATTGGATATACAATCCAATTTTGAAAAGCACAATAATCACAGTCCTTGAATGTGTAATTCCAAACCCTCACCCAAAATTGGATAGGATTAGGACCTTCCCGGTAAAACCTTTGTGGGGCCAAATTGTTGATGTCCATGATTACAAAATTGAAGTACAATAGGAGATGCATGAGTATGGAATAGTGAAGGAATTTGGGCTCCTTCTCCTTGGGGTCCTTCAACTTTTTCTGGGTTGCAATCAAACCCTAATGCATCTCATCAATGATGTGTTGTATATAATCATAACTAGTGCTTGAATGCACCTCTTGTAAGTCTAGCACCATTATTAGGATGCCAGCATTGATTTTCTCTACTTCTCCATCTATCCCTAGCACTCTACATAGGGCATAGGAGACATACTTAATGTAGAAGTGTAGATCCTTGTAATAATATGGGCTTGTCCCAGCCATAGGATCTAAGTACTTGTTCACTTCCTTCAACATGTGTTTCTGCAATAAGCCTTTAGAAATACCAGGCTTCAAACTATATCTATGCTCCTGCTTTGTCATGTCAATTTTGGTAGACATGGTGATAAACAAGCCAAAAGCATGCATGAATGAATTTCTATTTAATATTAGCAGGGTAGTGCCATCATCCCTTCTGATTGTTTTAGACAAAACATCATAATGATTGGCCAGTTCTAAGAACAAGGCTACATCTATGTAGACATCAGGGAGAATTAATCTGGCTAAACCACAAGTCCAAGGATTTGAGACTGGGATAGCGTTATCAGAATTTTTATAGAAATAGTTAAACAATGAAAAACCTATTGTCCCTGGAGTATCAGCATCTATGATATTGTGATAGTCATCCAAGAGCACATTTGCATTTTCTCTTTTGTTCTGTGTTGTGCTAGGCAACAACCTGAGGAATTCATTAGAGAAACTAGCTTTTCCCTTTTTCTCTTCCTCACTTCCTCCACTTGTTGAAGCAATAATAGCAGTTCCGTTCATACTTGCAGTGCCTTGAATATCTTACTCCTTACCGATATTTAAACAAATCTATTTCTGAGATTGGATGACCGTCTTATGCACAATTTTCTGAGACTTAGAACCTATTGATCAACTTTGAAAATACTGCAAACTGAGCAAAATATCTCTTCTCTCTGAAAACTTAACACTTTGGGCTCTGAAATCTGAAAACTTGGTGAATGAAAATGAAAGCACTATCAATTCCTTATAGCCATCATTCAAAGTACGCAGCTCATAATTCAGAAACATAAGTTCTGTCTTTAATTCAACATACTATGAACTTGAATGAAAACCTAGCCGTAGTTGCATGAGCGTGATAGGAAATCAAATTCACAAAAGTGAATCCTCAGAAAAACCTTATAGAATTCAAAAAGAGCTGACATGTCATGCTGTGATTTGCTAACTATCTTACATCTCAGCTACTCTTTTTGCACAGCAATCAAAATACAAGCCTGTGATTGGTTACTAAATGATTCATACTATCAGATCAAAAATTACTGCCTTTATTTTAGATTTTGGGATCAGGCGACTGTGTGACTACACTTAATCTCTTTGTCGTGGACCTCAGTCACTAACCCATAGTTTAATTTGAGACATTGTGACAATATACTTTCTTTCCTCTGCTAACCCAAGTCACCATATGGCGATCACGCGACCCCGCAAAAATCATAGTCGCATATAGTTAACACTAACTCATTATCTCTTTTGAGACCTTGCAACTAACCGTTGCCTTTAACCCTTTATGGTTACATCCTAGTCACCGAGCATTTTAATTTCAATTCAAGACTATGCGACAATCCAAGTCACCCGATCGCGGAATACAAAACCTGAGTGTTAAACTACAACATGACAAGTTATATGTGCCCTTTTTTCTGATCTGACGACTGCGTGACATACCTTAATTGCCAAGTCGGGAGGAATTTTCCCTTCAGGCACTTTTGTTCTCAGACTTTGCGACCACCGTTGGATCCTCTGATCTCTTTATCTGACGGCTATCGTTTAATCACCATAAATTCCTTTATACCCTCAAATCTTTCTCAGACCCCGCGACAAAAGGAAAAGCACAGAGTCTCATGGTCGTTGATTCCATTTTCTCCTTCTAGCGACCATGCAATAAACATTTAATAACCACTCGCCTTATGACACATGTCACAAAGTCATTTGTTCACTTACTGCTCAATGGAAAAATGAGTCATCATTCTGAAGCTGGCGACAACCCGACTACGCTTTACTCTAGACCTCAAACGGTCAGTCGCGAAGTCTCGGTCAAAATCTCTTAATCGCCGTTCCTTCTTGAGACTACGTGACTGAAGCCTTTGCACACCTTTTTAATTTGGATTTATCTGGAGATAACGTGACATGAAGTAATCGAGAAGTCTGAAGACATATTAATAACTATTGAGAATTTCTTGCGATTACCTAACTGATCAATAGGTCCCTTCTGCATAATGCTTTCTTACATACTTATCCCGCGACCACACGACATAAAGAAATCGCAGAGTTTGGGAATGCCAAAGGAATATTCTAAAGTTAAAAGAGACCATGCGACAAAAGGAAATCACTAAGTCGGGAAAGATAAGGGAATATCCAATTGAATTAACGCGACTAAGAGATCTGAATAAAACACATTATTGAAGTGCACTAAAAAAGCAACAGTGAAACATAAGCGATACAGACTTAGGGTTTGTTCTTCAACTTTTAACACTTGGAAGACTTAGGGTTTCAGGGTTTTTTGCAAATTAAGATAGGTTTAGACTTGAAAACCTAAAAACTTTACACAGATAAAGCAGAAAGACCGCAAGACAACTGCTTTTAACACCAGATCATAGAAAAAAGAACAGAGAACAGAGGAAAACTGCCAAAACAAGGAAAACAACCAACAGGACATTCACTAATTTGGGTGAACGATTGGAAAATGCATTAAGAACACTTATTGAAAATAAACTTATTGACCTACCAAGGGCTCAACCATATGAACCTCAAATCAAGCCAAATTGGTGGAGTGAGAATAACCATTGTGAGTACCATAGAAATCGGGGACATAAAACCAATGACTGCATGTGTCTCAAACATGTGGTACAAGATCTTATTAACAATGGTGTGATAAAGGTAGAGGGCCCTCAAACTAATGAAGATCAAATGGCATTTAAGACTCCTTTCTATGAACATGAAAAAGGATAATCTTCCAACTCAAACAATGGAGGAAATAATGGGAACAATGCAAGAGGCAATAATATTGTTAACTTTGCACATACCTATGATAATACTATCAATGCTCTATCCAACCATGAGAATACTATCAATGTTGTGGTGATCAAAGATCAACCTAAAGTGGAAACCTCTAATGCCATTACAAGGGGGAAAGCCTCAAAGGTTACCCTACAAGGGGCTACTCCTATAACTATTGGTCCCAAAACACCAATTATTTTGGCTAAACAAACACCACCTACAACACAGACTTATAGTTTGGTGGATCAATTACAAAAGAATCCAACACAAATATCAATTTTGGAGTTGTTGAAATTATCTCCTAATCATAAGGAGATCTTGGAAAAAGCCTTAGTTGAGACCACCATTCCTATAAACTTGGAGGAAGATAAATTTTAGAACATGGTAGGACATCTCATAGCCCCTTATTGTCTTTCATTTTCAGAGAAAGATGATATGTCTATCACACATCCTCAAAACTTACCCTTGCACATAGAAGTGTTAATCCAAAGGCATAGGGTCAAGAGAATTCTCATAGATGGGGGATCTGGTCTTAATATTTTCACTTTAAACCTTTTCAAGTCATTAGGGTTAACCGATTCATCCATTGACCCTAAAAATGAAATCACCATTAAGGCTTATGATGAGGAGAAACAATCTTCAAAGGGTATGATTATTATACCAATTCAAGTAGGAACTATCAAAAAGAATACCACATGTCAGGTCCTTGATATGAAATTAACTTATAATATCTTATTGGGAAGGCCACAGATACATGAAATGCAAGCGGTACCTTCTACCTATCACCAATGCATAAATTTTCCACACATGGGGGAAGAGATCACGATTGGACGAGATTCAAACCCATTTCAATATTGCAATGCCTTGAAGCCAAATCATGAACTATTCATACCTCATAATAGGGAATGAGTCATCCCTGATATTACCATGGAAAAAGATAAAGAGGAAAGTTCAAAGCCAACATCAAATGTTACATCAAATTCTAACCCTAATCAAACTAGCTCAACTACATCAACTAAGGGAAAGGAAAATATGAGTTATGAGGGTCAAAATTCAAATGATAATTTAGTCAAGACTTCAACATTGAGAATGGAACCTTCGAAACCTACTAAGGAAGAAAGAGAACAAGCTAAGAAGGATCATTATCAAAAGACGAGTGACATGATGAATCAATTTGAGAAACAAAGCAAAATTAACTCAAAAGGGGTAGGGGAATATTCTCTTTCCCTATTTCATTTACATAAATCTCCAAGGACACATGGGAAGCCATCTAAAAATCATCAACCTCACAAATATAATTCTCATTTTGTGAGAGAATGTGATAAACAAGAAATGGAAAAAGAGGATAATGAAGTATTGCAATGGCTCTATAAAGAGGAGGATAATTCAAATAATCCCATTGAAAGTGTGCAACATATCAACATCCAAAATGATCAATATGGAAAAGGGTTTGATATAATGAAGAAAATGGGATGTAAGGGAAGAGGACCCTTAGGAGTTTGACATAGAGGATTGTTAGAACCTATTGAACCAGTTTGGAGAGAAAAATAAGAGAAAGCTGGCATAGGTTTTCAACATAAAGGAGAAAGTTCAAGTCCCATGCATGATTTTTGTGACCATATACACATGGTAGGCTCTAAAAGTGAATATGATTCTAGGGATTATGAGTGGGATTCCTTTTCCAAAGAAACTTCTCATGACATGGAGGTTGATTTTGTTCATACTTCTGCAATTCCCCCTAAAGTTGAGAATCAAGAACATGTGACTCAAGGTTCGAATTCTACTCAAACATCAAGTGAACCTCAACAATCTAATGTAGAAAAAGAACCTCCTTACAATCAATGGGTAGGTGAAATTTGGGTACCTTCATGGATGGGAGATTCTAACCTAGTGTTTAAACTACATGCTTTCTTTCCCATGGAAATCTTAGAGGACTCTAGTGAAGAGGATTTTGATCCTACTTCTATGGACCATCTTGAAGAGGCACATGTCATAGAACTTGATGATACAATGTATAAACCCTCCAATGAATTCATGTCCCTAAACCCTTCAAATGATAATTCATCCAATGAATCATTGTCCTTAATGCACCCTGAACTTATTGATTGGGATCTTTCCGAGCCAAATGACTTAATATACTTCCCAAATTACAATGCAATGACCTTATACCTAAATGCGATTGAACCAAATTCTTCCATCAATGAGTTCACTCTGGACATGATGATAGGGGCAGGTGTTCAAACTCTCAATCAACAAAATGAAAAGAAAAAATACAAAAAAATGAGAAGGTCTAGTGGTGAAAACCACCACGTGGTAGTGCTAGACCCTAAAAAAGTAAAAATAAAGGATGTTTCCGAAGGTGAAAAACCAACTGTGGCACCTAAGGAAGAGAGGTTGGACACCTTACCAGCACATGAAGATGAAAGATCACCTATACTCATTGAACCCAAATAAAAAGTTAATATTGGTACCGAAGTGGATCCCAAATTTTTTCACTTGGTAGCATCTTTGAGTCCCTTGGAGAGGAAAGAGTTCATCAAATTATTTCAAGCAAAGAAAATCAAATTTGCATGATCATATGTCAACATGCCTGGATTGGATCTTGTTAGAAACACTGAGAGTGGGGGTGGTGAATCAGTGTTTGTCTATTAATTAATTTTTAGCAAATCAAACATAAATCAAACATACATTGAATGAATCTTAACATAAGAACTCATAACACATGATATGATTTTGGGGAAACCTTGATCATAGGAAAACCCCGGTGGGAATTACTACCCACAAATATTGTACTAGTATAATGAACTTGTTAAAGTTCCTTTGCCCTATTAGAAGCAATCTTTACAATATGAGTACAATGACCTAGTTAAAGGTTTGACCTTGTTAGGAGTCTTTTACAAAACCCTATTAAAGGTATATGGCTCAATACCCAATAGGATGAAGGCTACAACCTTATGAAAGTTGATATACACTATATCAAAAGTGAACTGCTGAGATGACACTGTTGTCTAATCAGTTCTGTGTATGCACGAATGCTCTTACTCTCTTAAAGAGCTATATCATATACTGACTTCATCATACTGCTCTTCTATATCTTTCTCTTACATCATAATCAACATTTGTAACATAACTTTACATTAAATACTTATATGTTCATATCCAAATAGGCACGACTCAAAACAAGACTATAGTTGGCCCTAAAACAAAATACACAATGCTTCTGAACAAGTTGGCTCAAGTGTGTTTAAAAAAATGCTAATTACATCATTACAAACATATAATCAAAGGCACTTAGCCATTACATAACAAAATAATTCACGCTGATCAAAACACTAGTCGGCTTCCATGCTCTATCTTCTGGATTATTGGTCTACGGATCTGTCTGTAACTTCTCCGTACAATTGTTCTGTACTATGCATGTTTGGATGTAGTATGTACACATGTCATAGAATATATATCTGAATGTGCATATGCTGACTCGATCTCTCACACCTGCGCTGATGTGCTGATGACTAAATATCTCTATCTGCCCTGTTTTCCATACTTAGTCATTTTGTCTTTCATGACAGAAACTTAATATGACTTTGTTTCCATGACGATAGAAAAAAATGTGTCATACATCCTCGGGAAGTCAACTTGACAATAATCTCCCCCTTTGTCATTTATGGCAACAAAGGAATGTGGCCAAGTTTCTCAAAATGACTTAACATAAAAAAGTAACTGTATATGATAACATATTTTACATATATACATATACTACTCTCCATATATACACATTCTATATTACTCCCCCTTTGACATTAATGAAAAAGGTGTACAAAAAAACTTGTGAGTCTCAAGGTACTTATTCCATGTAGACTTCAGGGTACACAATCTGAAGAGATTGGATCTCTTTCTGCCAGAATACTTTCATTGGGTCAACTATCTGAGGATGTGCACATAAAGCATATGTCAGTTTCTCCATCTTTGACAAATCCATGCAAGGACCTTGATCATATGTCGCAATGGTGGCATAAATCTGTTTGATGTTCTCATTAAGAACTGCTAGAGATGGCGCAAGTGCATTTCTCAACTGAGTTTGTCTGACTCTTATCTTGCTGATTTCCAACTTAGCCTTTTCAATATTGTCTAACTAACCTTGATAGACATTATTTCATATGTTCATTTCTTGCATGGATGTTTCAACTAATTTTCTGATGTTTTCCACCTCTTCTATCTTTTTAATGTGCTCAGAGGTGAACTTCACTCTGTCCATGCAGTTTGATTTGACTTTCTTTCCCTTAGCTACCAATTATTTCAATATGGATTGCCCAATCTTTAAAGAGTTTAAGTCTAAGGTAAAGTTCTTTACCAATTCATTCAGTCTCTCCTTTTTGTATTCGTCTTCTACAATTCTAGTAGCTGAGTCTACTAGGCTTGTAAAATGTGATTTGAAGTTTTGTAGAATGCTGTCCACATCTTCAACTGATTGAACTTTGGCTACTTTCTTGTCTATAGGCACTAAGTCATTCAACATGTTAACCAATTCCAAAAAGTGAGGGTTCCTCATCACTTGTTTCTCTTTTGCTTTTTCCTTAGCAAGAACGTTGATCTTGATTAGGTCTTCTTCTCCCCATGCATCTAGAATTGCTAAATCAGGAGTTAACCTTGTCAAAAATGAAGTAGATGGTTGAGTGGATGGTGAGAATATAGTATTTTGACTGGTATCCATGCATTCAATCTTTACTGGTATCTCTTTGATTGGTGTCTCATTATCTTGAGTATATTTTTCTTCATTCAAGTCAATTGGATCATTGGAGGGAACTTCATCTTGTTGTACAGATGTATCATCAGTGCACATTTCTTTAGTGCTTACAAATTCTTTATCAACTTTGTCCATATCCTGGTCAGATGTTGTCATGGATATCTTGATATTATCAACCACTATAGTATCTTCTGAGTCTTTTTCTGTATCAGAAGTTATTGTCACTGTGGGCACTAAAACCTGTGGACCTGTTATAGGTGCTTTCTGAATCACTGATTCTATATCTTGTTTGGGAGGAGCTAGAGTTACCTTTTTAGTAGGCACCATTGATGGATACATGTGTCTATCCATAAACACTTGTGCAAATGCCTTTTCAGTTTCTTTACCTATCTGCTCATACTCTTTGTTCATAATTTGTAGAGTCCTTGTCTTGGTTCTGAGATGAGGCTTCACCAGATCTAAAAGAATAGCCTTCTCATCACGTGAGCATACAGGGAGAAAAGTATCCAATGTTTCTTCTCTAATCCTCATGTCTTCCTCTATTTCATGTCTTTTCATGATCTCCAGTATGTTCCATAACTTATCTGGTATCGCTGTTTTGAGTTCAAGAAATGACTTCTTAAACTTGATCATATGAGATATGATCATAGAATGTATCTCAGTCTTATCCATCTCTTGATACTTTTCATAGACTTTAGAAAGTGTATCTAATCTCCCTTCATTTACAATCCTATTCTTCAAAATGTTTAGACTAGGTCTAAATCCTACCTAAGGAGGAGCTTGAGTATTCCTTGTTTTTCTCTGAGTGTTCCTTGAGGATGGGTGATTTGTGGGTGGCTTTTTTCTTCCTCTAGACTTCTTTCTTGGTATATAAGGTGGAGATGAGTCTAGGTCAATAGTGGTAGAGGGCACAAAGGTGCTCTCTACTTTCTTCTTCTCTTGGATCTCTTCAGTCTTCTCAAGTTCTTTGGCTATCTTGGCTTCTCTAGCTTTTTCAAGATCTTCTTGAGTGACTCCATGAACTTTTAGAATGTTGGATGTGATCTTAGATGCCTTTCTTTTATTATCAGCACTATATAATATAAAATCAACTACATTAGTCTTCTCTCTGTAAGTGCCCCATCTAGGCTCATTAGGATCTTTGGGCACTGATAATAAAACTTGTGCATATCCTTCTAACACTTGTTCTTCCACTTCATAACCAAGATGATGAATCCATTTGGTTCTAGGTTCAACTACCTCCATGCATGTGCAATCTGTTTCTACCATGAAACATATGGTATCCTTATATTTATCAACTATCTTCTCAGATAATCTAAACCTTTGCATCTTGATCCTAAATGTCTTGATGTCCATATCCATGGCGTCCCTCACACTTCTCTCTAAAGTGGCTTTAAGTGAAATTTGAGACATTGTAGATTTTCTCCTGTCTAGGTAAAGGTTTGAAACCTTTCCAACAATATGGAAGTACAAGTAGATGATCAAAGATCCAAACCTAAATGTCTTTCTCCTGTCATGCTTGATGATTCGAATGTTGTAAATTAATTGAGTGTGCAAGATCTCACATAGGTTGTATTGAGTGTTATCCTTCACCATTTTGATAGCTGCTAGGACTATTGCTGCAGAGACACTATTTAACCTGCTTGCTTTCTGAAACTTATACCCAAGTATCATTGTTAGAATTTTTATGACATCTTCCTTGAGAGGGTCAACTTTCATCCCACGCTTGTCACTTCTAGATAGTCAAACTTGTTCCACTTGCTTCTTGACATCCTTGCCAGTAGGAAGAACTAGTCCAGTCTTAGGGAGACCAGTTAATTCATGGATTAGGTCTGTAGTGATGCAAACATGAACCTCACCAATCCAGTAAAGGTCATCATGTATTCTTCTTAGCAAGATCTTCACCCATTCTGGCTCATCAAACTCATGTGCATTAGAGTATTTGAAGATAGGGTTATCAATCAAGTGCGCAAAATCATCCTTGAATGTGTAGTCAGGTTTCATCATAGATCCCATATGAGTGGCTATGCTGATATCACCTACTATTTCTTTCTTACAGTAAATGTATGCGTGGATATCTTCCACGTGAACAACACCTAACGGGGTTTTGGAGAAGGTTCCTTCCACATCATCCAGTATGGATTTGAATGGATGTTTCTTAAATAAAAATCTCTTCCTTTCTACAATATCAAATACTACTAGAGTTTCCATACTTACTTGGAACTTGCTTAAGTAAGGTTTCACAAAATTTTGAAACGACATGACTGCTAGGGTTTTTTTTCAACTTCTTATCCATTTTCTTAACTGCTAAATCTGTTATGCTTCCGTGCTTTGATGCTCAGTGCTCCAGTGCTCTCCAAATTCTATGATCTTCAAATGCAAGTGTGAAGAAGATCAAATATTTACATTCTTTTATAAAAGCTACTGCATTTAATGTTTGCAATCGTACATGAATTACTCATTGAATGTGCAACTTTGATCCCGATGCATTTGAGACAATGCATGAATGCATACAACAATATTATGTTCTTATAACCATGAATCCATAGGCGCATACTCAGAGGTGAGTATACCAACCGTGCAGGGGTCGCGAGCTAGAATAGCTCCCCCTAAGACCAATAAGGTCTATTCAAGCAGAAGTAGAGGGTGCATCCACTGTGGATGCATCAACTAATTTGTCAAAATCATTGTCCTTCTTTACTTCAACCCAAATTTTTCTTGAACAAACTTGAATTCTCCTTCTTCTTCAAATAGTGTTTTCTTAGGATCCTCTTTCTTTTGAGTTCTGGATCTACAAAAATTTGAGATGTGTCTAGCCTTTCCACATGTGTGACAAATGATAGGAGGTCTAATTCTCTTGTTCATCATGCTACACTGCTTTACCGTGTGTCCATTGTAGTTACATGTCTGACATGTGGTGTTCTACAAATTTCTTTGAGGTTGATTTCTCTAGTTGTTTTGATTCATTCTTCTTTGATTCTACTGTGACTGATTTCTTTGATTTGTTCTGCAATGTATAGCCCTGTGACCAAATTTATTACAGGAGAAACAGTAACCATTGAAAGGTCTTACCTATTCACAATCTCTTGCCAAATGACCATGTTTGTTACATGCATAACAAGTTCCGTTAACTTGGTTGATTTCCCCTTTAGGTGGATCTGTTCTAATCTCTACAACATTTTCAACTTTCTTTGCTTCTGAAGATGCTTCATGTGTTTTCTTTATTTCTTGTAATGAATTGATTTCAATTTGTGCTATACTGTATCCAAGACCAGTAGTGTCACCTTTTTTCTTTTGTGCATTAAGCTGAGATTGAAGTGAATCAGAACCTGTGTGGAGTTTATCAATCTTATCTTTTGCTTCTGTTAATTTAGATTCCAAATTCTTCTTTATGTTTTCCAATTCCATGACTTTCATGTTTTCTTTCAAGAGTTCATCATCTAGTTGTTTTCTTTCTTTGATATTTTCTTCAATAGAAATTTGACCGTCTATTAGCTGTTCATCTAGATTTTCAATTTTATCTTTCAGAGACATATTCTCTTCATTGATATTTTTGACCATTTTCCCTAAATCACTTGTAGAACAATCTTTCAAATTTTTTCTTAATTTCTTGATAAGCATTTGTGAGCCATCAACTTTCAGTCTAAGTTCTTCATTTTATTTTTTGGATCTATCAAGATCTTCAAGAGCTGCTTCAAGATTCTTTTTCAAATGTTTTGCTTCTGCTGAGTCCATGATCTCCTCAAGTGGTTAAACTTTCTTTCAGAGGACCAGAGCTCCGATACCAATTGTTAGAAACACTGAGAGGGGGAGGGGGTGAATCAGTGTTTGTCTATTAATTACTTTTCAGAAACACAAACATAAATCAAACATACATTTAATGAAGCTTAACATAAGAATTCATAACACATGATATGATTATGGGGAAACCTTGATGAGAGGAAAACCCTGGTGGGAATTAGTACCCACAAATATTGTACTAGTATAATGAACCTATTAAAGTTCCTTTTCCCTGTTAGAAGCAATCTTTACAATATGAGTACAATGACTTGGTTAAAGGTCTGCCCTTGTTAGGAGTCTTTTACAAAACCCTGTTAAAGGTATATGGCTCACTACCTAGGCTCACTGCCTAATAGGATGAAGGCTACAACCTTCTGAAAGTTGATATACACTATATCAAAAGTGAACTGCTAAGATGACACTGTTGTCTGATCAGTTCTATGTATGCGTGAATGCTCTTACTCTATTAAAGAGATATATCATATAATAAATTCATCATAATACTCTTCTATATCTTTCTCTTACATCATAATTGACATTTGTAATATAACTTTACATTACATACTTATATGTTCATATCCGAATAGGCGTGACTCAAAACAAGACTATAGTCGACCCTAAAACAAAATACACAACACTTTTGAACAAGTCAGCTCAAGTGTCTTTACAAAAATGCTAATTACATCATTAAAAACATATAATCAAAGGCACTTAGCTATTACATAACAAAATAATTCACGCTGATCAAAACACTAGTCGGCTTCCATGCTTTGTCTTCTGGACTGCTGGTCTACTGATATGTCTATAACTTCTCCATACTATCATTCCATACTATGCATGTCTGGATGTAGTATGTAAACATGTCATAGAACATATATTTGAATGCGCATATGCTAACTCGATCTCTCACACATGTGCTGATGTGCTGATCACTGAATATCTCTGTCTGCCCTGTTTTCCATACTTAGTCATTTTGTCTTTCATGACAAAAACTTAATATGACTTTGTTGCCATTATGACAACACAAAATGAGTCATGCATCCTTAGGAAGTCAACTTTCCAATAGATCCAAGTTTCATAATGCATCATTTTAATGTGAAACCCGGTGTTAAACCCGTCAAGCAGAAATTGAGAAAAATGCATCCACATGTAGCCCTTTTAGTCAAAGTAGAATTAGAAAAGTTACTCAAGGTGGGATTTATAAGAGTTATTGCATATGTAGAATGGATCTCCAACATTGTACTAGTTACCAAACATGATAAATCCATAAGGGTTTGCATGGATTTCAGAGATTTAAACCTTGCTTTCCTGAAAGATGACTTTCCATTACCTAGCATTGATGCTATTGTGGATTTAACTGTTGGTCATTCTATATTTTCACTTATAGATGGATTTAGTGGATATAATCAAATTCACATTACACCTGAAGATCAAGAGAAGACAACCTTTACATTCCCATGGGGTACTTTTTGTTGGAATGTGATGCCCTTTGGTCTCAAAAATGCTGGAGCTACTTATCAAAGAGAAATGACCACTATTTTCCATGATACGATGCATACCTTTCTAGAAGATTATGTGGATGATATTATAGCTAAGTCACATGAAATAAAATATCACTTACCCATACTTGAAAATATTTTCACAAGGCTAGAACAATTCAAAGTGAGACTCAACCCAAAGAAGTGTGCTTTTGAGGTACAATCTGGACAACTCTTAGGGTACATTGTTTCTGCAAAAGGCATTGAAGGAGATCCTAAAAAATTACAAGAAATAATGGATATGGACATTCCCAAGGATATTAGTCAAATGAGGTCACTTCAAGGAAGAATTCAATCTATAAGGAGGTTCATTTCTCAATTAGCGGAAAAATGCCATTCATTCACAAGGTTGCTACATAAAGACACCATCTTTACATGGGACGAGGAGTGTGATAAAGCTTTTACATTGTTGAAAACATACTTGATTAATCCACCCATCTTGATGCCACCTATTAAAGGAAAACCTTTATTACTCTATATATCAGAAACGGAAAAATATTTAGGAGTCTTATTGGCACAAGAGGATAATGAAGGAAAAGAAAGAGCTATCTACTACTTGAGTAGAACATTGATCAAATATGAATTAAACTATAGCTTCATGGAAAGGGCTTTCCTAGTAGTGGTATTTGCCTCTCAAAAGTTAAGACATTATAT
>MU228022.1:5825410-5843984 GCA_018584345.1 Thuja plicata
GACATTATATGTTGATGCATAAGGTGAAGCTAATAGCCAAAATTGATCCATTGAAATATCTACTTAGCAAAATAGCTCTAACTGGAAGGATTGCAAAATGGGTAATGGTGCTTAGTGAGTTCGATATTGAGTATGTGGATAGGAAAGCAATCAAAGGTCAAGTTATTGTAGATCAATTGGATGAATATCCGTTAGAGTCTACACATCCAATTCAAGTGGAGTTTTCTATTTCTGAGATTGTTAATGTGGAAGCTAAGACATGGACCTTATACTTTGATGGATCTTACACCCAAAATGGTAGTGGGGTAGGCATTATTTTAATCACACCTCACGGTTACACAATCCCAAAATCTTACAAGTTATTATTTCCTTATACAAACAACATTGTGGAGTATGAAGCTTTGGTCATAGGTATCAAGATGGCCTTGGAATGAAATGTCACAGAATTACAAGTCTATGGGGACTCTCAATTAGTCATCAATCAAGTCAATAATTAATATAATACCAATGATGAAAAATTGATGCCTTACAATAAATTGGTGGATGATTGGAAAAATTAATTTGATTTGATTAATTTTGAACAAATCCCATGTGACAAGAATAGAGCAGTGGATGCAATGGCTACCTTGGCATCTTTGCTTCAAATGCCTGATCAAAATGCGAGGTATGAGTTCTTGGTGGAAGAATTGGTTAAACCATCATTTGACCTACCTGATACCAAAATTATTTCCCTTCTCAATTGACATGACTCACCATGGTATGGACCCATTTATGCCTACCTAAAAGACCAAACCTTACCTATAGACCAAACCCGTGCTCAAAAGAAAAATTTCATAAGACAAGTGGCTCGTTACACCATCCTTTCTGACACATTATATCATAAGGATCTTGATGGAATTCTCCTTAGATGTCTAGAGGAATATGAATCAAAATTATCTTTAAAAGATGTCCATGAGGGGATTTGTGGGTCACATTCGAGTGGTTTAAACCTAGCTAATAAAGTCCTACGCATGGGGTACTTTTGGAAAACCTTAGAAAGAGATGCTTGTCAGTTTGTAAAGGTTTGTGCAAAATGTCAATACCATGGAGACATGATCCATGCACTAGCACAATAATTACACCCTTTTGTCACACCATGGCCATTCTACCAATGGGGTTTTGATTTAATCGGCGTGATCTATCCACCTTCTTCCAATGAACATAAGTAAATTCTCACCATAATAGAGTACTTCACTAAATGCGTTGAGGCTGTCCCTTTAACAACTCCAACAAGGAAAAAAATTTCCATGTTCATCCTTAATCATATCATTTGTCAATATGGCATTCCTCATGCCATCATCACAGATAATGGAAAATAGTTTAAGAACAAGGATGTAGATGAACTTTGTGACACATTCCATATTACTCATCATTCTTCATCCATTTACTATCCCCAAGGTAATAGACAAGCATAAGCTACCAACAAGAATATCCTCAAAATCCTCAAAAGATCAGTTGGTAAGTCAGGTAGAGATTGACACCTTCAAATAAATCTAGCATTATGGGCCTATAGAACTAGTATTCGCACCCTGATAGGAGCTACACCTTTTAAATTGGTTTATGGGGTCGAGGTTTTTCTACCCTTAGAAGTTGAAATACCATCCCTAAGAGTGTCACTATATGGATTAATTATGGATGAGGATTATAGGGTCGCCCAACTTCAACAATTGGAATTGTTGGACGAACACCAAGCTCAAGCTTATGATCATTTGAAAGTGTATCAGAATAGAATCTCATGGAATTATAACAAGCATATTAAATGAAGAACCTTTCAAGTGGGAGATTTAGTATTGAGGGAGAATCCAAAAAATTAGGTTGATAGAGAAAAGAAAGGAAAGTGGGTAGCAAATTGGCTTGGTCCTTTTGTCATTGTTTCTTCTTTTGGAACGGGGACTTACAAATTGGCCGATTGTGATGGTGATGAATTGCAAGAACCTATCAATAGAATTCATCTTAAGAGGTTTCACACCTGATTATATGAAAGAGTATCCAAGGAAAGAGTATCAGATGAGTCAGCATCAACTTTGTAAATGTGAAAAAGTAAAAATCCAAAAAAAGGAGAAAAGATCAAAATACAAAAAAATTAGAAAGTTCAAAAGCCAAAAACATTGGAAAAAAATAAAATAAAAAAAAATTGAAAAAGAGAAAAGTGCCTTGGTGAAAACCTAGAAATAGGTGCCTTGGTAGAAAAACACAAACAAAAAAGAGAAAAAGAGAAATAATCCCAAAAGGTGAAAACCTTGAAACATGTGCCTTTTTTCCCTTAGGTATTTCCTAGTCACATTTGTACATATTGCTTTTCATCATCTCATTTGTCCATATCCTCATTGCATCCATCATTTGTGCATAAGTCATAATAAAGTCTTTCAGCTACATTGTTGCCTTCTAGGTCTCAATTTCCCTAAGTTTCACATTGATCACATTTCTCAGTTGGGGGCAATCATCATGGATTTTTGGTACCAAACGGATTCAAAAGTGCTAAATCTTGGTCACACAACAGAAGCAGATTTTCAGATTCCAAGGAAAGTATTTTGGAACCTTTGCTGGATATCATTGTTCAACCCTAAACAATTTGATCCGACAACATGATCCTTGAACTTCATTGACTTATTTTATCAGGATTAAAAATTGACAACACCCTAAATGATCATAATGTTAGGAACTCTTTTTGAAAATCTTGATACATTGCTACACACTTGGAATTTTTGATGAGCTTTTCATTAATCTTTTTTGAGTCATGTCTTTTTAGCTAATTGATGATGTTTCAACTAGGTTGGCGATGATGAAGACATGATTTTTTCTTGGCTTTTGTGTGACTATTTTGAGGGAGATTCTTTAACTTGTGTGAATTCATCTAATGACATAGTCATGAAAGAACCATTGAGGACATTCATATAGGAAGAAGGGTTAACCTTTGTTTGTTTACGCAAAAGGATACCTTGGCTATTTAGATCTTCCATATCTTAATACCAAAATACACTTGCCACATTGAATCTGTTGAAACTGGTATTCATACTCCCATAGTTGGTCATTCAACTAGTGAGGGTTGTACCAGGTTCTTAAAAGAGGTTACCAAATGAGGTGAAAGTCATATTCATATTCTTATGGTCGCAGTAACACCAGTAAGGATTGTATCGACTCTGAATTCCACAATGCTCAATGATGAAAATAAATCTCTTTTGGAGTTCTTTCGCAAAAAGCTAGTGACCTTTAGTTGCATTGCATTGCATTTTCATGTTAGACTAATTGCATTATTTAGAGTAATTTTCCAAGGACAAAGGGGTTCATCATTTTTGGGGGTTACATCAAATTTCAATGGTTTCAAATCAATTATGTGAGATTATCTTTTGAATTCATAGCATTAATCATTAATCATTGTACATATCTTGGGTGAAAAAAAAGAAAAAGTACATTACTCATTATTCATTTATCCTTCATCTTTAGAAATGCATTTCATAAATTAAGTTTCATACATCAAAATTCAAAAAGATAGTTGCATTCATTTTACCATTGCACTAATTATTGCATCCATATCATTGCATTGCATAAACCATATATAAATTAAAATCAAAATCATATAGAAGTAGTTGCATAATCATCATTTGCATCCATCTATCTATGTCATAATCTAAAACATTACATCCATAGTGCATCATACAAATCATGTAGATATACATATAGTTAAATATCACATCAACATCAAAGGGAAATCCATCAAAGAGAATCATAGATAAATGTCCATCATCAAATGTCTATAACAAATCAGTATATCAAAGATACATCAATAAAATGATCCATACATCAAAGTCCTGATCAAAAATACATATGATACATCAATACAATATCTACATATCAAGCTCATATCTAAAACCCAGTTGGGGCACCTGATCCATTTCCACCAACACCTATTCCATCCCCTCACCCATCAGGACCCCTATCACCTACTCTATCCTAAGTAGAATGTGGTGACTGACTCATGCTAGCACTCGTAGGTAACTGAGCTAAGGTAGCCAAGAACTGTTGTAACATCGTCGTAACATAATCTAACCACCTAGTAACTGCAATCATCCCTGCCTATAATCCTTGAACATCCTAAACTAAGCTGTCAACAATAGGAGGAACTAGAGGTGCCTGTGATGCCGAAGGTGCCTAAGGGGCCTGTGGTGCTAAAGGATCCTATGGTATCACCTACGCTGAACTACTCTATGGATCCAACCGAGGGGGTACCTGTCCTTGTCTCTATGGAGATGCTGGTCTCTGCTGATCCTGACCCTGTAAAGGAACCTATAATAGAACCTGCCTAGCTGCCTGTACCCATTTGTGTCTCTATCCTGTAGAAGCTGTAGCTGGAATAGCCTACACCTATCTCTAGATTGGAACTTGTACTCACCTCTATCTAGGCTAACCAAACCCACCACCTCAAGCTCTAACATGTCCACCCCGCATCCAAGGTCATGTAGCTCTCTGTACCTAAGGTACTCTCTATACTCTTTGCCTCCAATTTCTACCACCACCACTGCCACCACCATCATCTCCATCTCCATCATCAGTAGATAGCTCATCAACATTAGGTATCATCTCTACCAAATCTATGAATCTAGTAAAGTGATGTCATGTGAAACACTCTTGATACTCAGTGGACATCCCTACATTGACTACATGGCTCATCATATCCCATCTAACATATGTTAGCTAATCAATCTATGCACATGCAAACTAATAATCAACCTAATCTCCCGACATGGATCACTCTGCCTATACTCTCACATATAATGCCATACCCTGTGGCATATCCTAAACTCGACCATACTGTCAGAGAAATTTCCCAAAGAAGAATCACTCTATACATAGTGGTGATCGACCAATCATCCACTAAGGTGAAAACATATATGGAAGCTCATCATCATCCTCTCTCCATTTGTCACAACCCAAGTAAGGTCTCCATATGACCTAATCAATATCATCAATGGTCCGACACCAAAACTCAACCTTGCCCAGACAATGCTGGACAATCATGCCATCATACAAAAATGTATATGGATAGCCGCGAGCTCACACTTGTTCTGATATGCATCTCATAATCAGGATATGCTCCCAAGTCCATAACTATAATAACACTACACCTATAGAAATAGCCACACTATTCCTGTATATGACCTCATGAAAATCATGGTACAACTACGCTAGCACACAAGATCCCCAGTCTAATCTGCAAGGCTGAGCAATCAAGTCCTCTAGAATCCGGCCCCATCCAACTGAAAAGCCACAACCTCTCTTATCCAGTAAGAGAAGTCCTCTGATCATAGCTCCTAGAAAAGTTTGCAAAGTAGGAAATGAATTGAATTGCACCCATGTAATTCTATCATCACCAATAGTAGTGTCTCTAAATACCCATCAACATGCGCTCCCATCATAGACCTGATCATAGTAAACCCGCTCTCCATGGGTCACGATCCTCAATAATCTATATACATCATCTAGCTTGATAGTCATCTCACTGAGGGGTAGATGGAATGTGTTATGGTCAGAGTGCCAACGCTCTGCCATAGCTATCAACAAACCTCAGTTTAGCTAAAACCAAGGAAGATCTAAAAGGAATCCAAGCCCACATGTCTCAATCGTCCATCTCTCTAGAGGGATCAACTCATCCACCAGATTGAACACCCAAGCCGCTACATTCCATACATATAACTTACGATAATGTGCCTACATTTTGTAAATGAAGTGAATTATATTAGTATCTTTCTATTTGTGGATCATTCTAAGTCAATCAAACACATTAAAACTATCTTTTCTCTTTTTGAGTACATCAACCTATTGTTCCTTACCTCTAGATCTTGAGAAGGGAACAATTTGTATTATCTTTTAATCAATCTGACTGACACAACAAACATTCACAAATATGATTTTATCCTAATATCCTAAACACTAAGTCAACATCATGGAATCACATCTTTTTATCTTGGCAATCTACTAGGTTATTCAAATGATCAATCAAAGACAACTTACCTTATTCTAAATCAAGTTTGCATCACATAACAGGCTACACATCATTTCATTATGTGGAAGTGTCATTTCACACTATGCGTCATTAAAAACATGTTGCATGTCATTTAAAGTATTGGAGGGGTTGCTTTACAACATACGCGGTATTTTCCAACCCTATGCATCATTCAACCAATGATACGCGTTATTTAAATCTTAAGGGTTTCCTACACGTTATTTTACACATTGGGTTTGCATTTTGACCTAATTCTTACGCAGGTTTCAAAACCTCATACGCGTCATTTGACTGCACAAACGCGAAATTTCCCTATTCTAAGCATCATTCAAATGTTCCTACATGACATTTTGCAAAATTTAATCTAAAAAGCATGAAAAATGATATTAAATGCTATAAAAAATGAGCAATAAATGCACTAGGAAGGTTCAAATCACTCACCGGAGGTCCATAGTCAAGTGGTCTTTGATAACGACATGTTCACTCAAACTGATGCTCTCGAATGGGGACCACCATTGCTCTCAGTCATAGTAAATCCAGAGAAAAATCTCAATAGTGAAAAGTGAAAATGAATAGTAAATTTGGGTTTTTCAACCTATTTAAGCTATTTTAACCTAATTTTGGAGAGATTTTTATCCCTAGGACCTAAATCTGCATTTTTCTGCACATTGGGGCATCCTATGATCTTATTATCATTATTCTTAAATGTTTTCATAAATGAAATCATTTAGATCTCTTTTCATTAATCACATCATATTGGCTTTGGGGACATCAAAATATTTTCATTTTAGAGGGGGCATATCTTATCAGATCATCAAATCAGGATTCTGCATCATATCTTATACCAAATCTGAGGCATTGAAATTTTAAAATTTTATTAGTGGGGCATTCTGCATCAAATCAAGTTCTGCATCAAGGGTTTCACATCAAAGTTTCAAATCAAGTTCTACATCTTATCAAAATCAGGTTTCACATCAGGGTTTCACATGAGGGTTTCACATCAAGTTTTCAAATCAATTAGGTTGTGCATCAATCAAGCAATCAGTATCAAATCTGCATCAGGACATCAAATTTTCTTTGAGTCAATGCGCTTCGCACATCAATTCAAAGAGGGGCATTTGTAGACACCCAAAATTAACCAGGTGTCTTAATATCAACAAATCTTAGCAAAATGCTTCAAAAGGCTCCAAATGCTTCAAAATGGATCAAAATAAAATTAAATAGACATTTATCAATCAAATTGGATTACATCAAATAAAATCAAAGGATTAAATAATCATGAAATCAAATAATCAAATATAAGCCTAAAAGGGATCAATCAAAATTGTATAATTAATTTTAATCAATTAATTGTATAGTTTTAAATCAAAAATAAAAATGAACCTATTCACCCTTACATGGATAATTTAATTAATTTATTGAATTAAATAAATCCTATTTTCTTTCAACACAATTTGATCAACCAATGAAAATTGAGGATTTTGTCTTCTTGTCCCACCCTTTGAGGACAACCATTTAAATGATCCCCCCATTTGAAACCATTTGAGGGATCAAACTCAACCAAGGATTAACCCATGGTCAATTCACTCTACCCCCTACCCTTGGGATTTTACTATAAATATGAGCCATTTGTAAGCATAAGGGATCCTAGAAAATTTGAATGCATAACATCATCACTATAGGAAAATTGAGAGAAATTGAGCATTATTTTGTGTAATTGGAAGAAAATTATTAGAATTGAGAGAATATCATGAGCATCTGGATTCATATTTGTATCATTTTAAGAGAATATTGAGCTAAGATTAGGCATACTTATCAAATTTATCATTCTAGGATGGTCACTAGTGGAGATTAAGGTTAAGAGCTCTACTTGAAAAGCCTAGTTAGAGAACCATGAGATGTTATAGATTTTAAATACAATTATTTAGATTAATTTGCTTATTTCTTTCCATAGAATTGTAGCTAATAATCCTAATTTAATGAAGGTGTATTAAATCACACACAGAAACTATTGCTAACTGATACTGAATAACTTGCATGGATTTTAAATCCATTTACAATTAGTTTGTCCTTGCAAGAGGGATCAAAATCCCCAAGAAAGAAAGAGAAAGAAGATAGGGTTTCTTCTATGACCTAGAGTCTTCTTCTTGGTTCTTGGAGTTCTTCCTTGGAATCTTCATCTTGAGGTTCTTCTTGCAATGGGAACTAATAAGGGACCCTTAGTCCTTCCAAAATGAACTCAAGTTAACCATCAATCTGATCTTGAGTTCAACTGGCATGCAAAAAGATGATCTCGCTGGAAGCACTCATATTTTCACCCCCTGACCTCTACTCTAAATTTTTTAGTATCCCAAAATGGCCAAGTGTCAAACTGACTCTGGAAATATGAAAGTCTTAGCTTTTTTGGAGGTTGAAAAGCTGAAAGGTCCAAAAATTTGAAATGTCTCGCAGGCCAAAAAGGCTGAAATTATTAAAAGGCCAAAAGGCCAAAAGGACTAGGGGGCTGAAAGGCCAAAGATTGTATTATATTGAGGAGGTCGAAAGGCCAAAAGGCTGAAAATTTCCTTAGGAGAATTTCTCTAAGTGCTAAAACTATTTTTCTTCCAAAATTCTCAAGGGTCTAAGAAGTCAGTTTGGGAATACTTCTAGGTGTGCAGACTAGAGCCTCTGTATGATCTCCTGAACTTCTTTGTAGTTTATCTTCTTTCTTTTCATCTTGTTGACCTTTCATTCTTTCTTCTCTTTAAATGTAGTCAATTTAGAAGCAAAGAACTAGATTTTCTCTTCGTTTCCTGTCATTCTTAACATTTCTTCCTTTGAGTAGAATAACTATTGTAAGGTCTCCTTGTACTGATACTTGCCATAATATCCCTGAACTGTTGGACCACTTCTTTTGATGGCCATAAGATATTCTTTTCTTCATGTCAGCACAAGTCAAGGCCAATCCCTGTGAAGAAAAAATCTATTTCTTCTACCCATTCCAAGACCTCTTTCTGCTTTTCTAATATGGAGGCTTGACATTTTTCACAGACACTAATTATCTTGACTAAGCGCTTGATCCAAGTCTCAAAATTGTCCAACTTTTCACCTTCATATATCTTTACCAAGATCTAGAAGCATTTTTCCTTAATTATTTATAAGTCTCGGAGGGCATCTCACCATTTTCTTGTCTTAGACTCCAAGCCACCTTCATTCTCCATTAATTTTATTGAATTTGTAGCCTCAACCAAAATGATCCTGTAAGGTTTGAATACCCGTTTGATAGCCTCTTCCCCGTACTGCTAAAAATATTCTTTCCAATCTACACTTGCTTGGATGAAGGATGGTGTCAAACCTGTTGACAAGTTTAGGGTGTTCCTCTTCTCTAATATTTCTTGTAATGAGGCCTCTAGACAAATTGGGTCAATAGGACCAACCATCTTGTGAATGAAATTCTTTAAAGCATCATTCTGTTCCATCAGGGATTTTATGGTCTCCTCATCTTTGGTCATGAATCATAAGGTATATTTAAGCCCTAAGGCTGCCAGTGTCTTTCTCCCTTCCCTAGTGGGTTCTCACAAATCTACCTCCTCAAACATGTAGTCTTTAGATTTGCTTGCATTTGAGAGGTGTGAGCAGAAGGAACAACAACTTGTGCCTTCCAGTGACCCCTAGTGGCTTGGGTGACATAGGACATTGTCTATGCTCATAATATGACCCCTATTCGATGAAAATATTTCCCTAAAGAAGCCATAGTTGTATCCTCCCCCTCATATTCATTTGTGTAAGTTATTTTCCTTAACTAAATTTCTTTAGTGAACCATGTAGGTTTACTAGATGCAGTGATCGGCTCATATGGGGCAACCTGAAGGACTGAATCCATGTTTTGGGGCCTCAGGGTTACTTCCTTATGTTCTATTCCTACTCCTTGTTCTATTCCTACTCATTCATTTCTTCCCCTTCTTCTCCTTCTTCCCTTCCCTCTTCTACCTTTTCTTCTTCTGTCACTACCTCATCCTATTTTTCCTTGTCTTGGTCTTCATCTCCTCAGGGGCTAATCGATACTTCGGTATTAATACCAGTCATGAATTTCAATGTGGTTTCAAAAGGTGACATGGCTTTTGCACTTACAAATCCTCCAAGGGTTAGGATGAAGCAAGGAAAAGAGATTGATGGTGGTGGAGTAGGTGTAAGGAGAGTCGAAATGGGAGATGGGAGAGTAGTAGCTGGAGGCAGAAGTAGTGTTGAAGTTGGGAGAAGTGGTGATGGAGTAGGAATTGGAGGTGGGAGAGTATTTTTTGGGGTAGGAATGTGAGGTGGTGGAGTAGTAGTGAGGGTTTCTCCTGTGGCCTTATACCTTGTTATATCTTGGGTGATTGAGGTGTCTTGATCTTTAGGCCCTTGATTTGTGCCAGAGCTCACTGTCATAATAGGTACATCAGGTGTTGGATTAGTGAAATGAGTGGGAGGTGGAGTGAGGATTACCTATGGTTGAAAGAGAGATGGACCTCCCATTTCATACCCTGTTGCATAACCTAGTGTGTCTTGCCCTTGGTCTGAAAAGCCTTCCAGAATTTCAAAGTCAAACATTTGGAACTCATTTGATCCTAATGCCTCCAAGGGATTATCTTGTTCTTTGGGATCCTATTGGTGTTTCTTGGTAGCCTCCTTCTCTCTCCTCTTCTAAGACATTGTCCATTTAACTAGGGGTACCTCTTATTCTCCTTCTTCTAGCTCCTCTTGTACTATTTCCATTTGTGGATACACATAAGTTCTCTTCCTTTTATATCATTTCTTATCCTTTTTAGTGGTAGGAGGAGATTTTCTAGAAGTGGATGGACCTTCATCTAGCAAAGCATGTTCTAACCCCACTAGAGAATCTATCTGCCTAGTAATTCTAATCATGGGAGCCTTGTACCATGGGTTTGACCCATACTCTACTGCGCGTTCATGACCATACACTATATTTGGCTTCTACTGTGGTGCATTCTTGTATTGTGGCACTATATTTTTCTCTCCATGCTATTTATCCACCTTCTTGGGTGGATCCATTAACATTTTTACCAGGATTCGCTCCATTTTATAGGGCCTTCTGATCCAAGTTACCATTGTTTTGAGTAGATGCCTAGCCTAGAACTCAATGTCATCATTATCATCTTTATCAAATTTGGCATTCATGATGGGCCTATCATATATTTTACCCAATGTGTAGATGGCCTCTAAAACCCTATCTGAATCCTTCTCTTAAACCTTTGGAGGAATTGGTGTCTTCAATGTGTGGTGTGAAAGGGTGAGGGACATCCTGCAATAATCCTGGATCCTAACCTCATGATCATCTACACAATTGATCCAATAATCTTCCAGATGTGGTTCATGGATATATAACCTGCTAATGATGTGGCTGTATGTTCCTATCGGGTCGAACCTTGTCCCGAATGTCTTATAGAGCTGTAGTTGGTATTCATCCCATTCAAAGGCAAATGATTTTCAGACCTTCATATCTTGTAAAGTGTATGGGCCCAGAGAAATAGGGAAGTCCCAACAATGTTTCTTTTTGTGCTTGATATGTTCAAAGGTGTCAGTGAGCTGTCTGGCCATTTCTAAGGTGATTATCCAATCAGATGGATATCTGGGAAATTTCTTAGGTCTCAAGGGAGACCTTGCCACCTAGATGTAAGTGAATGTTTTGTACTCTATGTAGTAAGCCTCAATGGCCCTCACCTTGGAGGCTACTTCCTCTGACATCCTCTTCGCAAATTCACCTTCAATGGATTAGATGATTGCGAAGGTGAAGGCATCATTGAATATCCTGTAGTCTAGGCTATCTTCTGACATGTTTTCCTTTCTTTGTAACTTAGGGTACACAATGTGAGGCCATGCATTGTGATCCTTTATATTTCCCCTCTTGGTCAGTCCCAGGTAGTTTTCCTATTCTACCAATAAGTACATCACATAGGTAATCATGTAGAATTTAGGGTTGTGTTTTATTGCCTCCATCTTTTCATCCAACCTATGTCTCACGATGGTTCCCCAATTGAACCTAGACTTACGGCCTCTAATTTTCTCTATTAAGAGAATCATCTAGTTCTCCAGTTTGAAGGACTGTCATAATCCATATACCTGGCTTAGTAATGTTAGGGTTTCCTAGATATCATATTTCATGTACCCCTCCTAAGGTCTATCTTGTCCATCTTGTTTTTGGGGAGAGTTTGCTTGAGGTAATTATTATTGACTATGTCATATGCCTCTTTCCCTTTTTTTTTGAACCATCTATTTCTGTTTTTTATGAAGAAGTCATATAATTGGTCTATGGCTTTGTGGATGTGGAAGACCACTTCTATGACGTCTAGTCTGATATCTAATACCATTTGTCCCTCTGTATTATCGACCACCTTTTTATCTGAGTCATAATGATTTTCCAAAGTCATGATTAGGTCAGATGATGTGACAATGACTAGGTGGGCTGTTGCGTTAACTAGTCCTGACAGGACTAGTAAGGTACAATCTTCTGATCTTCCAGTGGGTTAGGAACATCTTGTCAGGAATTGATCCCAATCCACATTATTGATATCAGTATCAATGATTGTAAGGTGTTTGTTTCCAACCTTGGAAGTGGGAGTGTTCCCCTTGTATAAGTACTTCATTGGTGACACACTCTTTTTCTCAGGCATTCCTACAACAAAATATGCAAGTATCAGTGTTTCTTTGTAGAAGAAACTAAAAAGAACTGACTAATCTAAGAAAATAGGAGTGAAAAGATCTTTGAGCAGATAGAAATGTAGATTTTGTAGTTTCAGCCTTTTCAGGGTTTTGGGCACTGAAAACTAGTTTGGAGTCTGAAAAAGGCTGAAAGTGCAAAAGAGATGTTAATGAAATGGGACCTTTCATCTTTTCGGTGTGTGAAAGTTTGAAAATATTCTTTAGACGCCGAAAGCGCAAAATGGATCTCCCACTCTGAAAGTCTGAAACCTCATAAGGAAGACAATATTCTCATAGATTCATACTTATTGGTGTTTCAGACGTCTAGGAGGTCTGAAACACTAAAAAGGCCGAATCTTCAAGGACCACTTGGATGACAGACAAGACCTGGTTTTCCGCCTTTCGAAGGTTGAAAACCTGTGACAAAGGTTGCGACCAAAAATAGAAAAATCTCTAACTAGAAAATGCGAATGACCCAACTTGACCTGACAAGGAGGTGATTTCCCCACAAGGATAAGGGCATAAAAATCCCTAAAAGACTAGGGGTGTCAGCACACACTAGGATGGACAAGCACCAAGTGCAAAACCCTAAACCTAAACCATGAAGAGAGGGAAAAGAAACCTCTAAGTGGTTAGGAAGGAACCTACCTTGTGAGAGCTAGGAGCGGAGGAGGAAGACATAAGGAGGTCGAAGGCACGGAGTGATCAACCACTAGGAGTGAGGATGAAGCTTGCAAAGTTGCTGCTCAGAAGACACCCGAGATGAAAGAAAAATAAATCGAGGGAAACTAGGGCCTTTTTCCCTTTTATAACTCATGGGGGAAACATCATCACTTTTGGTTTTTCAGTGTCTGAAACACTGAAATTTTAGAGGTATACACCTTTAAGCCTTTTAGTGTTTTTAGAGGCCCAAAACACCGAAAGGGTCGAGCTTCAGCCTTTCGACCATTTCAATATTTCAGAGGAATTGGTCCTCCAAAAGGCTAAAAGGGAGAAAAGGATGAAAAATATGTCTGCTTTGTTCAATAATCTTAATGAGATTGATTTGCGAGGGACTGGAAAGGGGGCAGATTCAAAAGACCAAAAGACACAAAAAAAGAAGGGGGGTCCCCATGGTCTGAGGACCAACATGGGGTGTGTGTTGTGGACCCACAACAACCACCACTTGGCCCAATATTTTCATGAGCTCCCATCAATACCACCTCTTGGGAGTCACCTAATTTGGGTTGAGTTTACTCACCTCTCCCTATACAAAAAAACTATCCTTTCAAAGGTATTAGAAAAAGATTTAAGGCTAAGTCATTATAATAGTCTTTCATATATATATATATATATATATAGAGAGAGAGAGAGAGAGAGAGGTGGTTGACAATAAATATTAAAATATATATTTAGTAAATATATATAAGTAATAGTTAGAATTATATATATATATATATATAGTATAATTATATTATTGTAATCTCTTGTTCCCTTCTTAGTCCTTCCATGAAGAGTATCCAAATATATACTCTTCTCCTATTCCATCCCTTTTGGAATGTTTTCAATCCTCATTAAATATTCTTTGTATTGAATGGTTACATCTATTAGGAAGAGACATATCCTTTTGTCAATAATCTCTCTCTCTCTCTCTCTCTCTCTCTCTCTCTCTCTCTCTCTCTCTCTCTCTCTCTATGCATATGCTTTTTGTTCTTTTTCCTCCTCCCTTCCAAATAAAATTCTATTCTCTCTTTTATATCTCATATTTGAGAGAGCCACATCTTTTCATTTCATGTCTTACTTTTAGAATTTGATTCTTTTATATCTTAATTTGCATTTTCTTTCTAATACTTTTATATTTTAATTTAATTCTTTTATATTTTAATTTATATTTTATTTCTATTTCTTTTATATTTAATTTATTTTGATTTAATTATTTAATATTTTATGTTAGGTTTTATTATATTATTATTTATTATTAAATCTTATTTTAGAAAGGGTACATACTTTTTTTACAATTATTTCTCTTGTAATTTTATTATTATTTTTTTATACATTTTACTATTATTTATTAAATTCTCTTTTACAAAGGAGACATCAAAAAGATATGCCTCAGATTCCTCTGACATTTTTCATGACTCGATTCAAAATATTCAACAACTCTGAGTGTAGTCTCCTTCTTTTCTCTTTCAACTTCTATAATCTCAAATGCATAAAGTGAACTAATAAGCTAATCAATTGAATACTGACTCAGATCATTTCTCTCCCTTATTGAATATGCCATTGGTATGAACTCCTTTGGTAGGGTTAATAAGAACTTGAATATGATATCTGTGTCTTCTAGATGTCCATTGACAACTCTAATTTCATCAACAACACCAGTAACTTTGTAATATAGATTTCAACACTTTCATCTTCTACCTTTCTTAGGAATTTATACTTCTATTTGAGATTCATCAGTCTTGATTGTTTTTTATTTAAATATCCTTCATATACCAAGACCATCTTATCCTAGATCTCTTTAGCACATTTTAAACCTTTCACCTTTCCAAACGTTGTGCCACATACACAACTAAAAATAATTTCTCTTGCTTTCACAATAGCTTCCATTTGTCTTTCCTCTTCAGTAGTTAGAGGTCTTCCAAAAGGAGGATTAAAACCAATTTGAATAAACTCCCAAATACCATTCTACAATGTTTCCTAATATGCTTCCATCTTTTTCTTCCAATAGGGAAAATTAGTGCGATCAAATACTGGGGCCTGAAAGAGTAAGTTTTGTGCCATCCTGGATCTGACTCAAGTGTTTAAGCTTCTTTAAGAGGAAAAAGGCTCTGATACCAATTGTTGAACACACTCCAGATGCTGAAAGGGGGAGGGAGTGAATTGGATTAAACCAAAATCCACTAAGTTAACTTCAATAATCATCACATTAAACAATAAGCTAACAACACATGAACACTCATTTTTTATACGTGAAAAACACAAATTGGAAAAAACCATGGTGAGAACTTGCCCACAAAGACAATTCAAAAGATGGTAGGAGCACATTGCTCCACACTTGCAACTAGAGGCTCACTACCAATACAACAATAAATACAAATAGGATCTCACTACACTAGACTTGCAAACAGAGGGTCATTTCCAAAGTAGCAAGATACAACAAAAAACTTGTGCACCCAAGACTCACCGTCTTAGAGACAAGGTACATGTTACTCCAATTGTATATTGAATTTGTCATTAGTTATCAAGCAGACATAATGGAAAGTTGGTAATAGAGTCACAACAAGGCAATTGATTTAATCATTAAAGTGGAAATTTAACCAAGAGCACTGATCATGCCCAGAGTTAACCGAGTATAGTGATACCCGAGCTGATAGACTATACCGAGTAGTAGACAACACTAAGCTACACATAATAATCAAACAACAATATAACTAAGATACACAGAATACACCAAAAACCAAGAGACAGAATAACCAAGTAGAACATAGGCCACATTAAAGTTAGATATGGGACATTATTCTATGTAACAAGTCTCTATCCAATATAGATAATGGTTTACATGATCGAGGAGAACATTAATTACAGATTTACAACATTAATTGTTTATGTCCTATGTTTAGATGATTAAGGTAAATTATGTACACCATTGATATTAGGGTAGGGATATAATTGTAAAAGACCTAATTAGGTCATAGAGTTTGATAGATAAATGTATAGATGTCAAATTTTATAAGGTATGTTGATCAAGAAATGATCAAGTAGCCGCCATACTACAAACATCAAAGATCAGACAAGGGTTCAAGGAACTACATTACAGAAATCAATTTTCAGAACCAAGGTCAGGCTACCAAGAATAAGGTATTATCATTCACATTGAGGTGATATGTTTTGTATGCACTTAATGGATCTGTATTAGTAATATTAAGATTGTATATATTTTAGATCAAATTTCTGTTACTCTCTAACATTTTTAATAGACCCCAAAATCTCTTAACAGAGTAGACTTAACCGTTTGATTGTAAATCTCTTAACCAAGTTCACACATACTTTGTGTTTATAAATCCTCTCATGAGGCAGATCTAATCAACCTCATTGTTACTCCTAACAAGGTAAGGTCATCAAAAGTGATCATTCTTTGTAAGCTTTAACATGCTACTTTATTTACTGCAGTAGTGAAGTTTTGTGGGTCTCATCCCCACCGCAATTTTTGCCTTCTAACATGGGTTTTCTGTGATAGAAAAATACTAGTGTCATGAGTAATTAATTTCATGTATGTGTATTGTTTAATTTACATGAATTTAAATTTGAGTAGTGATAGTATATGTTTCATGTATGCAATCTACTCAGTCGGTTAATATAGAACAACGGTTACAAAGAATTGATTAAAAGTTTTTAAGGGTACTGATTCAACCCTCCCCTCTTAGCACTCACTTCTCCATTATCCAAACAATTAGTATTAGAGATAGTTCTCTTATTTTGAAGGTTTAATCATTGAAGAGAAAAGATCTTATGATGGAAAGGTATACACTTGATAAAACTATTGAGAATCAAAAGTTACAGCTACAGATCTATGTTGAACAGTACAAGGAAGCCAAAGAGAAACTCAGGGAGACATTGATTAAGAGAAAGGACATTTCACTTCACTATCGTGAGATTAATTATCATGAAGAAGAGATTCATGACCCATTTGACACATCTAGATCTAAATCTGGTAGCATATCTGATGCATATGAAGGAATCATATCAAAGCTATATGAGAGAAATCAACAACTTACTGAACAAGTGAAAGCACTATAGATCAGACAAGTTACATAAATGGTTAGAATGGTTAAAGTCTTGAATGATGCAATGAAAGATGAACAAGATAGGAACACATTTGTTGATGACAGAAGACATATAACTGAAAAGTTACAAGAGAAATAAATTGAGATATTGAGACTTACTAAAAATTACTTTGAGATCACCAATCAAGTGGTTTCTATGAATCATGAGGCCAATTGAGTGAATACTAAACTTGCAAAAAGAATAAAAGATATTTGTGTACTGAAGGAAGAAAATGAAAAACTGAGAAATTAAGTGAATATTTTACAACAACATAATGAAGTTGTGTGTAAGAAAATACACCTTCATAAAATTAAGAATGAAAGCAACAATTCTATGGAAAGATAAACAAGTTAATCTAAGAATTGAAACTAGAAAACTATATCATCTCATGGTTCTCTATCCAAGCTTTGTTAAGAGAGCTCTCAGGCTTAATCTCTCTCAAGGACAATCCTAGAATGAGATATGTATGAAATTTAAATGCTCAAATCTAGCTAGAATGCTCAAAATGCTTAAAAATGCTCCAAGATCATAAGAGAAAATAGCAAATGTTCCTAAACATGATATGTTAAATGAAATGAAAATGCTAAAAATTCTCTCAAATATCTCAATATGCTCTCAATATGCCTATAATAAGGATGCTTTGGCTCTTGAATTCTTGGATCCCAAACACAAAGGAAATGGCTTGTATTTATAGCATTTTCACAAGGGTAGGGGGTAGAGTGAGTTGATCATGATTAAAGCTTGGTTAAGCAAAAAGCTTGGTTCAATAAAAAAGCTTTGAGTTGTTTGCAAATGGAAGGAAAGTTGGTTGGTTGTCTCAAAGATATTTTAGGAATTAAATAACTCCATATTTTAATTAAATTAGCCATGGAAGGGTGATTGGGTTGGATTTGATCCTTTTGATTTGAATTATACAATTGAAGAATCAATTGCATAATTTGATTAATCCCTTTAGGCTTGATTTTAATTAATTGATTTCATGATTATTTAATCTTTTAATTTGATTTGAATTTTGTTTCTTTGATTTGCATTGATTAAATGTCCATTTGA
>MU228022.1:5846087-5881161 GCA_018584345.1 Thuja plicata
ATCATCCATTTGCTCATTTTGAGCACATCAAATTTCCTAACTCTAGATCTTGAGGAAGGAAATTCAATCCATTTGTTTGTCTCTCTAGATCTTGAGAGAAAATTATCAGTTTATCCAATCAATCCATCAACCTATCCTATTTGATTGACATCGATACAATATCAACCAAGTGATTTTGACTGACATCAAGTGATATCCAATCATCATCACCTTATCTCAAACATCAACAACATTTTCTCAATCATAGCTATTCTCATCAAATTCTCTTCACACTGGGGCATGTTTTGTTTCTAGGATCAACATCATTGTTTATCAGAAATGTAATCATCTTGGATCTCTTCTATCAACTCTGTTCACAAAATTTTACCTACGATCATTATGATTCCATTTCTGAGGGGGCATCATCATATCATCAAACAAGGATTCTGTATCATATCTTATATCTAATCTGGGGCATTAAAATTTCAAAATTTATCAGCCAAGTACCATATCAGAGTTTCATATCAAAATTTCATATCAGGGTTTCATATCGGAGTTTCATATCAGATTTTGATATCAAAATTTCATATCAGGGTTTCATATCGGGAGTTTCATATCACGATTTCCATATCAGGTTTTCATATCAGCTCATCAGTATCAGCTCAATGATCAGGACAATCAAGTTTTCTTTGAATCAATGCACTTCGCACATTAATTCAAAGAGGGGCATTTGTAGACACCTATAATTTACCAGGTGTATCTCAAACATTTCAAATTATAAATCTCAGCCAAATGCTTCAAAATGTTATCTCAATGCAAATCAAATGGACATTTAATCAATGCAAATCAAGGAAACAAAATTCAAATCAAATTAAAAGATTAAATAATCATGAAATCAATTAATTAAAATTAAGCCTAAAGGGATTAATCAAATTATGCAATTGATTTTTCAATTGTATAGTTCAAATCAAAAGAATCAAATCCAACCTAATCACCCTTCCATGGATAATTTAATTAAGAAATGGAGTTATTTAATTGCTAAATATCTTTGAGACAACCAACCAACTTTCCTCTTTTTGCAAACACCTCAAAGATTTTTTATTTAATCAAGCTTTTTGCTTAACCAAGCTTTAATCATGATCAACTCACTCTACCCCCTACCCTTGGGAAAATGTTATAAATACAAGCCATTTCCTTTGTGTTTGGGATCCAAGAATTCAAGAGCCAAAGCATCCTTATTATAGGCATATTGAGAGCATATTGAGAGATTTGAGAGAGTTTTTAGAATTTTCATTTCATTTAGCATATCATGTTTAGGAACATTTGCTATTTTCTCTTATGATCTTGGAGCATTTTTAAGTATTTTGAGCATTCTAGCTATATTTGAGCATTTAAATTTCATACATATCTCGTTCTAGGATTTTCCTTGAGAGAGATTAAGCCTAAGAGCTCTCTTAACAAAGCTTGGATAGAGAACCATGAGATGATATAGTTTGCTAGTTTCAATTCTTAGATTAACTTGTTTATCTTTCCATAGAATTGTTGCTTTCATTCTTAATTTCATGAAGGTGTATTTTCTTACACACATAAGTGATTAAGAGATATGAATAAAGCACTAAGAGAATGGATGAATTTCTGAACCATCAAAGAAGACTAAACAACAATACCGGATTTGGGTATACCAAGAAAAGTTAACCATCAAATCAAGCTGAAAAAATGAATATATACTCAAGTTTGAAGCCTAAGAATCCCTCTTTCCATCACTATGGAAAACTAGGCCACACATCAAATGTTTGCATGAGAAAAGAAAAATATATTCCTAGAAATCCTTCTAAATTTAATGGTATTTGCTATAACTGTAATAAGCATGGATGTCAAGAACATGAGTGTAGATCCAATTTGAGAAAACCATAGAAGAAACCATTCATGGATAAATACTATTAAAATTGAAACATGCATGGTCATACATCACAAGCATCCAGGAAGAACATAAAGAAAATGTGGAAGCATAAAGGACAAGAAAAGGTAAATTAACCAAGAAGACAAGGCAATGCTTATGCATGGTATTATAACACTTGGAGTAGTTGTAAAATGTATGGTAAATATGGGAATATAGAAGCAAATTTTATGAGACAATGGCAAACCAAGTCTAGGAATTGGTCAAACTCTAGAATGACATGTTCTCACTATCACAAAGTTGGTCACTTAAGCAGAGATTGTGTAGACTGAATAAATACTTATGGTAATGGAAATAAAATTGATGAAATTGTGAGGATAAAAAATAAAATAAGAAGAAGAGCATCAAATGATAATGAAGGACCAAGCACAACAGTCAATGACACCTCATCCAATGGATTAGGTGGCTCCACCATCTCCAATTGAGAAATATAAGTAGGTAAGGAACTATGTTTTGCAAAGCTATATCTTACATCAGTTCCTATATTCATTGCACATATGCCAAATTAGCATGAATTGAGATGCACTACGGTATTATACTTTTCATTAATTTGATCTTGTTGAGTTGGTTAATATGTACCAAGTTAGAACTATCAGTTGGTGAAAATGTGAAGAGACAACCAAGTTGCTATGGTAACCGAGTATATGGTATACTCACTGAGTTGAAACATTGTTAGTGTTAACCGGGCATAATGTTTGTTCACCAAGCGGTTGGTGAAAAGAATTTATTGCACTTCCCTAAGTAATTTTATATAAATATTGATCGATGTGAACTCATTTGTTCACACCACGATCATAGAACAGAATAGAGAAAATAGAGAAAAGTTACAGCAGAGCATTTTTTAGCATTGTACAAAGATTTAAGTGCATTCCGAGCACAAAGAGGTTAGTCATTATGCATTATAATTTACTCGAGATTCATTCAAACATATTTTAGGAAAGCCCTAAACCTAAAATCATGGCATCTACATCTCAAATCATGAAAGCCAAGATGGAGAAGGATAAAAATATTATTTTTGGTAAAGAACTCCACTTGCATAGAGCCGCGCAATAAGATCCATCCATCGGTTGCAGCCCAACCAGAGGACAAAGGCGCATTTTCATCTATTCGTCCTAGGGTTTTGTTAGTACAAGATATGTGTGCCTACATTCACTATAAAATAGGTGAAATTGGAGACTTTGAACTTATTTCCACTTATCAATCACTATGCACAGATGGGAAGTTGAAGGAAGATCACAAACATTTGGAGGTTAAAGGGTTAACCAATGCCCTAGATTTCCTGAAGCTATTCAAGACTGAGTGGATCCACATTGTTCTGAGCCATGTACATGATGGAAAGATATGGATGGATGAGCCCAAGAAAATAACCAAGGATGTTATTCACACTGTGACAGGTTATCCCATATGTGATAAATCAAAGGCATTCAGGCATCCAGTGAGAACAAAAATAGATAAATTAATAGGAGCCAAATGGGATGGTATAGGCCTGAAGATCAATTTCATTAGTGATCCTAAACTGAGGTTTGATTCTTATGTCATTGGTTACAAAATATTCTAATCCAGAAGAATGAACAGTGTTGCTTGCGGAACTGTTGACATAGCATATAAAATTGTCAAGAACGGAGCACAATATGACCTTGCCAAGCTATTGCAGAGGCAATTTGAATAAATCATGAAGATCATCAAATCAGCATGGTCAAATACATGTAAGTTTGGCTCACAACTACTATGCACATAATTATACCTACATAATTTATTTCCATCCATCGGTACAATTAAATAGAAGTCCAACTGACTAGTTACAATGCAAATCAATGATATGATTAAAATCCTAGGAACAAATTTTGAGCCAATCATGAATGACTATTTTGCAAAATTTAAGGATAGGATGGAAAAGAGGACTAGAAATCCACTACAATTGTTAGATAAGTACAAAGATGAAATATGTTTTGTAGTAGACATTGATACAACTTTAATCAAGGTAGTATAACCAAGGACAACATGGCTACCTTTGTTAGAATATGAATTAGATATTGATACTACATCTGAGGCAATTGAGAAATTGTTGAATGATTCTGTTGACAAATCTTCCATGAGATTTGGCACATTGGAGGAAGCCTAGACCCAGATATCTATAGGTCTACAAGTACAAAATATGGGCATGAAAAAGACAAAAATTGTGAAAACATTGAAGATAAAAGTTTCTATAATAGATGAAGAGTTAGACAAATCTATAGATGATATGAACTTGAACATGATACTAATGCCACCGAATAAGATAAAGAACAAGATAAAGTACCTAAGGCTGAAAGGGGAAAAACATAAAGACTGAGTATCCACCATAGACCAGATCACAATTGATGACTACAAATTCCCAGCCTTTGAAGAAAGGTATTGTAAACATCACAAGACCCTCACCCAAGTTCACAAACTAGACAAGAAAACATAAGGGAACTACTAAGAATCCTACACCAAGACAAAGGAAAAGATACATAAGGAACAAAGATGAAAAGGATGATTCTGATGACAATCCAAATCAATTCAAGGCTGTGAAGAATAAGATGCCATAGACTATTGATGAGATTACATAGGCAATCATCACAACCAGATGATTAGGACATCTAAAGATACATGCCTATTCCGATATGACTACTAAGCACAAGGATAAACTCGAAGAAGAAATCATAGGTATGATGATCAACTTTAAACAAATTCTAGTTGAATTTTCTTCTTACCTTCCTTCCAAGTTATATGATAAGATATCAGCTAGATGGACTTATGCACTTCAAATTGAGAAATAGATGAGAGAGGCACCTCCTAGTCCTATTAAAGCTGACTGCACCATAGAACAAATAAATGATATCATGCAGTAATATGTCAAGAGATTTCCTAAGAAAACATGAGAAATAAATATTTTGCAAGGAAATATGAAAGAAGTAGATATTGAAAGAACAAAAATATAGAATAAATTTATGAATCCACTCGAGAAAGTCAAGGAAATTGAGGAGGAAAAAGACATTGCATCCAAAGTCGGCACTGGGGAAGATCGACTGAGAACAGAACCAATAGATGTTGATGATGTATATATTAAAAATATATTAGATGAAATTCCTCAACTAATGACTAAGATGAGTCACCCAAAAATAACCATAAATGACATCAGTGAAGATGATACTAACAATAAAGCTAAGGAAGATGAGATAGTCAGAGCAACCGAGACCCTAGATGAACAAGACACAACAGAGGTCTCTCGAGTAAATGTACGAGGCCAGCTACCTATTTTAGTACAAGCTATTGAAATAGAGAGTGAAGCATAGAAGAAGAAGACACACAAGGAGGTTATAGATAAAAATGAAGACAAGGGTGATTAGTAAATTATATAGGCCGAGCATAGTTGTGGAACTACCCAAGGTGATGCACAAAAAGATACCACTGATGCATAAACAAAAGGTGAAGGTAATAAAGACAACACAGATAATACAATAGATACTTATACTATAGATACCAAGTCAGTTACCAAAGAACCTCACCAAGTCATCACATCACTCGTACCAAACAAGCAAAGACAACACCCCAGAAAAAGGCTCAATTAACATTAACTTTATCTCCTTCATCTAGTGTCCAAGGAAATAAAAAGAAGAAGAAAGGAAACAAGAATGAAGTTACTTTAGAAGAAATCATCAAGATTCAAGCATGGGATTCAAGGACACTCGATCCATAAATATTAACAAAATATGGTGAATTATGCACTAGGAAAGGAACAAAAGATAAGTTAAGAAAAGAACACAAGAATGCACAACACTTAGAAGTTTCCAAGGAGATTCTTCAACAAGTTGTCCCCGAATTAGCTATCAATGAATCCACCCCCATCCTTGATAAACTTGCACTGCTTACTAAGGTTGTTAACAAACTTGACATTGATGCCAAGTAGAAATTGGAAGAAAGAGATGAGAAGAAGATATAATACAAGGTCACAGAGAAGATCAACTAGGAAGTGGCAGTACACAAGGTAACTCTGTCTAAATTTTTGAATGGAATAGAAATAGTAATATCTAAAGCCATTATAATTATATAGAAGTTATGCACATTAGATCACTTCACTACCAAGATTAGTGAAAAGATAAAGGAGATAGATCAAGATCTAAAAGATAGTGCGAACATTCTCTCAACCGGTCAATATGCATTGCAGATGCATTACATCAAGGTACTCCAAAAAAAGTAGTTGAGACTAGACAAAAGAAAGAAGAAGAGAAAATTAGAGAACAAGTAACCAAGCTTTAGGAAAAGTTAATACCATATTTAGTAATGATGTAGAAACATGTGACATTGGCAAAGACTTTAATTACCACCCCAAAATTTTTAGTAACTGACAACATATATGATATGGATGCTCAGATCAATTTAGAGCTACTCACCTTTGAGAATTTAAAGGAGGAATGGGAGAAGCTACTAGAAAATCTCAAGAAAACCCATCCTAATATTTTTGACAAACTGTAAGTGATATTCCTTTTTTCATTATTTTGAAAAAGGGGGAAAACATCTATATATAATTATAGGAAAGGGGGATACTATTGTAAAGGAAGAAATATTATAAATATGATGTTTGTAATGTAAATAATAAAATGGATTTGAAATGATGAGAATGATGATGTGGGTAATTGGATATATGGGGAAGGTAAGATTCTTCTTTTAGCCCCAAATTCACAAAGGAAAGATCTAAATTGATTAACCATAAGAAATGATCAATGCACAAATGAATCAATCGATTGGAAATAAGAAGAAAGAGGAAAACCTTACATTCCCATTTTATGGGGAAAGTGTGTGTAATAGATTTTTTAAATGAATTGAAGACAAGTACTAACTTCAAAGTATAGCAGATCTAGAAATTGCTATTTTTTGGTGTTTGTACTGAGTTTTGGGAAATCTTGCACCCGGATCTAGAATAGAAACACAGAGATGGGGAAAACCCAGAAATATTTTTCTTTTTTGAGAAAGGTCAACCTTGACCAAAATACGGGGGCACAATTGCACCCCTTTATGTCAACCTTGACCTACACTACTCCGACAGAAATTCTGTTTGCAGATCCCAAAAGTTGATCAAAAAGGGTATCCAAATCTGTTCTATAATTCATTGTCCCATACCCATACCTAAAAGAAAAATGGTTTTGTTTGTTGGGGGAGAGGGGTTTGCCTTGGTCAAACCCCAGTTTTGGAATTAACCTTAAAATATAAATAAAATTGTAGAGATAAACAAAGTAAATGAATAAATTCACCTTGCTTGTATAGAAACCCTTGTGGAGGATTCAAATCCTTGAATCCACAAGTATGGATTCTCCAAATGGATGTAGAATGTAGGATGTATCAAATATTTTTTCTTTAGATCTTCAACACCAATCTTGAATGGACCTTGGAATAGGAAGAAGCTTGCATGGATGTGGATGGAGAAATCTTCAACAAGAGAGCTCCATAGAGCGTTGAATCCTTCAATGGATACCAATGGATCTCCTTGATGAATTGAATGCTTGAATGTGATTGAATGCTTGAATTATTAAGTGTAGATGATTCCTTCAATAGATTATCCTTTTATAGATTTCTTGATATTTTTTTTTTTTGAAGTCTTAGCTTAGCTTGTCGTAGTCCTTAGTGCTTGTGATTAGAAAATGAGAGGAAAAAGGATTCCTTATATACAAGTCTAGGGCACAAAATTCTAGAGAGGCTGACATAAGAGAATTAAATTCCAATTAGGCCTATACCCATAGAAGTGGACCTATATTAAATATAATTTTTAAGATTCGTTACCTCAAAGACCAAAACAACCGACCCGGAAGCGGGAATTAAATCTTTCCAAACCCCGACATGCGGAAAATTTGGAAACTTGAAATTTAGACCCTAGGTTAAGGTTGAGGTTGACCCTAACCTAGGTTAGGGTTGAAGTCAACCTTGACCTAGGTTAGGGTTGAGGTTAAACTTGAGCCAAAAGGTCAAACTTGACCCTGAGGTCAAGAACCTCAAATTTATAGAGTAGGATGCCAGAAATAAGCTAGAGAGAAGTGGAAAATAGGGTAGAATAGGGGAAAATCTAGATCCAAGTCAAAGAACCATTCAAGGAATTTGAAATGACCCTAAACCACTTAATCAGAGGGATAAACCAGTCCAAAATGGAAGTGCTTCCATTTTCCAAAGATACATTTAGCCCCCACTTTAGCAAGAGTATGGACTTGATGCAAACTCTTGGTAAAGGATATCATAAAGAAAAGATAATCTTATTGAAATCAAAGGAAAAAAGAAATCCTCAAGCCACCAAGGAATCAAGTCTTTTTCAACCCAAATATTACAATAAGAGAGACATCACAAGTAAAATAAAAAGAAAGAGGGTGTGATTAACTCTCCCAATGAGAACCTATGTCTCATTGTAAATCACACAAGGAAACAGTGCAACTAGAAAGATGGAGTTGAACTGCCTAGTGAATGTGGCTACTCACTAGTCAACCCATCAATAATTTACCCTTAGGAGTATTCTATTCCTAAAGAGAAAAGCCAAAAGATAGAGAGATCCATTCTTAAGGACACCTTCCGAACTTAAGGGATTAAAACATTATAAATTGAAACTAAAGGGATCAAGATATCCTATAAGGTAAAAATCCATGCTTTAAGAATTAGTCTCTAATCCATAAAGGGAGAAATTTTTTTTAAGTTTTGAAAATATTTTGAAGGTGCGTGTATGCAAAGAGTGAGAAGAGCATATGCCCCCACATTAAAGTCATTTCTAACACTTTAAGAGGAGTAATGGCTTTAACAAAAACATAAACAACTCCGCTGATTACTTTTCCACTACGATATGTCCCCAAGCGAAGGAAAATCAAGGGAAATACCACATAAACATACAAAGAACATAAAAGGGAGCTACTTACCATGGGTTCAGTATGATCATAAGATTATATATATATATATATATATATATATATATATTCGCAAATGAATTAACATCATTCCCAAAATAAAGTAGAACTACAATCACAATGGAGGAAAGAAAACACAAGAGTTACGAAGAAGAGTCTTTTTGGACCACAACTTGGAGACCAAAAATAATTAGTGCTACCATGTCACAAATCCAAGTGGACTACACAAGGAAAACATTTACGAACAATAGCACAGGTACATCATAACATGAAAAAACCATATAGAAGAATAGAGATACATATAGATCAATAGTACAATAGGTTTGATTCCTTTATCACCTTGCACCAACAAAGTAACAAGGGTTGTATAAAAGAATCTAACAAAAATTTAACAAACACATTACGGGAGAAGCACAATACAACTAACAAAAACATAAAAGGTTACTATTGAGGACAATCCAATCAAGTACATCACCTACTCTCCCCATCTTGGTCTATATCATTTAAGGAAGGTTGGCAACTCACAAGAGGAACTATATCCAACACAGTAGGAATAATAGTCAGTTCCAAAAAAGGATCCTCTTGAGAATCATGATGTTTGATACTAGGTGTAATTATTAATTGTGTTGAAAGCATATGAGGTAAATTAGTATCAATATCAATAGTCTCATATTCATCTTTAGCATCAATACGATCATCAAGAGTATCTTATTCATCAAGATTAATCGAAATAGAATCTAAGATATGAATATAATCATCATAATCATTCATCTTAACATTCCTATTAACATTAACTTCTTCCAACACGTTAGGCATAGGCTAGTTAAAAGAAGGTAAAGAACTTTGAAGAATAGAGGCACAAGCTTTATCTTGAGCTTGACACTTCTTACAACATTCATTGGAAGACCAGTTACGTTTTGTCTTGTTTGAAATATGTTGAGAACTAGGAGGAAAAACAACCAGTTCCTTCATAGGTTCTATAAGACGATTAGTAGGCTTCTCAGTAGGCTAAAAAGAAACACTGGGAGCTTGATTTAAAAAACTAGAAGCAATGGATAAAGGAGGTATGGAAGGTGTAGGAAAAATACCACAGTTAAGGTCTATTCGAGGCATGCTTAACTCAAGAATCTTGCAATGTTTATAGGCTTGATATGAGAGAAAAAGGTTATCAGGTCGAGAAGAACATGAATTAGGTAATGAAGGCCAAAGGAAGTCAAGGGTGGAACAATCCCTAGGCCTAGAAAGTTGATATAAACTATGCTTAATTGTTTTCACTTCTTCACCATGAATAAACGTATTACACTTATGGATAGGAGAAGCAATGACACACATGGCAGTCAACCAAGGAAAACTAAGCTTAACTTGAAATTGATCAGAAGTAGGGACAAGAAGGAAGGTAGTATCCAAAACTTTACCAAAAAGTTCAATGGGCAAGTTAATAGATCCAAATGATGGATATAGAAAACCATTACAAGTTTGGATCCACACATTAGATATATCATAATAATAATGTTGCGAGTTCTTCATAAAAAGGTTTTCTTCAGTAATGACATTGAATAAGGAAGTAGGATCAACAAGACAAGCATGCGTAGGTATCTTAGAAATCCTATAATTAATGTAGAGGGGACCATCAAGAGCCTTAATAGTCTCAGAATCATCAAAGGTGATCAAGAGCTCCCTAGGTCTTTTATTCTTAGTTTGCTTTTGACATTTAGGTTGAGGTGGAACTTGAAGTTGAGGTTGAGATTGAGGTTGGGGTGGAGGTACAGGTTGAGACAAAAAAACATGCTCAACATGGTTAACAATATGATTTAGATCATCCATCTTTGAATCATAAACAATATCCATAGAAGATGGTTGAGCAATGGTATTAGTATCATGCATAGGCAACATATTTGTATAGATTTGGTGGTATTGATTAGGAAGAGAGATAGATTTGTTACTACTATTATCAAAATTATCAATAGATAAAGCATTAGAATCAATTAAGTCTTGAACCTTATGTTTTAGAGAATAGCACTTTTCAGTATCATGGCCATTCTAACGATGGTATTGACAAAAGGCTTTGGGATCAAAGGATTTGGATGCCATTGTAGTAGGAAGAAGAGGTCGAATAGGAGGCAAAGTAATCATATTAAAAGTCAATAATTTACTCATAATAGAATGTAAATATTCATAAAGAGGAGTAAACGTACAATTTAAATGAAAAGCAGTGGATGCAAAAGTGGCATTGTGGGATGCAACAACTTGATCAGAAGCTACATTTTCTTTCTTATTTATCTTGACATAATTGTCAGGTTTTTGAAACTTGTTGGGATTAGGAGAAACATCACTCTTATCAACTAGAACATGAGCCATTGGAGTGTTTCTCTCAAAGTGACTCACTTGTAATTGATAATGATGAAGCGCAATGCAAAGTTGTTGAAAAGAGGTATATTCAGTAAGAAGAATCTTATCTCTACTATCATTTTGAAAATTTGAAATAAACATATGCTAAATATCCATATCAGGAACAAGATAAGAAATTTGAGCATACAAATGCTTAAATCTACCAATAAATTCAGTCAATTTTTCTTTAGTATTCTATTTACAATGCATCAAATCAGTTAAGGACATTTGCAAACCAATGTTATTTTGGAACTATTGGATAAAGGTATTAGAAAGTTTTGGAAAATAATCAATAGAATAAGGAGGAAAGGAAAAATACCATTGCAATGCCTTATCAGGAAAAGTTCTAGCAAACAACTTAGCTAAAATCCTATGGTCATGAGAATAGTCACTATAAAGGATATGAAATGTTTTAACATGAGTGATAGGATCTCCCTTACCATTGTAATTCTCAAGACAAGGCATATTGGTTTGCTGAGGGACATGAACATGAATAATGTCTAGGGATAAAGGGATACCCATGTTACATGTAGGAATACTAAACTTAGATTGAGTTGAGGATGCAAGTTGTTGTTGTAAAGATGACATAGTTTGAGCCAGACTAATGATTGTGGAATCATTAGAAGAAATAGGAGGCATAGAAACATTATGAACACTAGGAAAACTATAGGAAGAAGAGGGAATGGAAGATACAACTGGTGGAACACTTAGAACCACAGTTGGAAGAGGGTTGGAATAGGTAAAAGGAACCCTATGGTAAGAAGGTTGTGAGGTAGGTAGAGACACCGGTGGAAAAATCACAAGAAGAGATGGAAGTGGAAGATTCAAAGCTATAGGATTGGAATATGGAAGAGATGTAGTCATCAAAGGAGGAGTGTAAGTAGGAATTCTAGGTAAAGGAATGGAAGAAGGTTCCACACTAGTGACAGGAGGAGTGAATCCTAGATCTTGAGCTTCTTGAGATAACAGTTTAACATTTAAATGCACAAGATGAGTGATACCATGCAAGAGATTAACAAATTGATCACTATCACAAAGGACTTTCTTAAGATCCTCTATAGCTTGAATAGAATATTGACTATGGTTTTCTTGAATAATCCAATTTCCCATTTTATCAAGTTTGGTTGAAATTTTTTGAACTTGTTCAAGAGGAACTCTTAAAGAATCAACCTCATCATGAGATGAGTGAGAAGAGTTATGCTCTGTAGAGGGATTGGAATCATGAGTGATCAAATTTTCATCTGGGATCCTATGGAAAGGAGAGGAAGACTTGGGATCAAAAGAACCCATAAGTCTACGACTTCTTCTAACCAGGATGTTATAGGTAGGACTAGAGGTAGTAAAGCTCATATACCAATGCAATGAAAATGAATTAAATTAAAAAAATGTAAATGAAAGAACAAAAAATAAGGCTAATCTAATATTCATGCAAGATCTAACATGAAATGTAAATCTAACACCACAACAGAAAGAGTTGTCGTAAGTAGGTTCAAAAAAATGTAAAGGAAGACATATTATAAATGTGGTGTGTGTAATGTAAAGAATAAAATAGATGTGAAATGATGAGAATGATGATATGGGTAATTGGATATATGGGGAAGGTAAGATTATTCTTTTAGCCCCAAATTCACAAAGGAAAAATCCAAATTGATTAACCACAAGCAATGGTCAATGCACAAATGAATCAATCCATTGGAAATAAGAAGAAAGGGGAAAAACTTACATTCCCATTTTATGGGAAAGAGTGTGTAATAAATTTGAATTTATTAAAACCTTAATTGAAATTAATTGAAGACAATTACTAACCTCAAAGTATAGCAGATCTGGAAATTGCTATTTTTTGTGTGTGTACTGAGTTTCAGGAAATCCTGCAACCAGATCTGGAACAAAAACATAGAGATGGAGAAAACCCAAAAATTATTTTCTCTTCTGAGAAAGGTTGAACTTGACCCAAATACAGGGGCAAAATTACACCCCTTTATGTCGACCTTGACCTACACTACTTCGATGAAAGTTCTGTTTGTGGATATCCAAATATGTTCTGTAATTTGTTGTCCTGTACCTACAAGAAAAATGGTTTTTTTTTGTTGGGGGGAGGGGTTTACCTTTGTCAAACCCTGGTTTTGAAATTAACCTCAAAATATAATTGAAATTGCAAAGATAAACAAAGTAAATGAACAAATTCACCTTGCTTGTATAGAAACCCTTGTGGAGAATTCAAATGCTTGGATCCACAAGTATGGATGCTCCAAATGGATGTAGAACGTAGGATGTCTCAAATCAATTTTCTTTAGATATTCAACACCAACCTTGATTGGATCTTGGAATAGGAAGAAGCTTGCATGGATGTGGATGGAGAAATTTTCAACAAGAGAGCTCCATAGAGCTTTGAATCCTTCAATGGATACCAATGGATCTCCTTGATGAATTGAATGATTGAATGTGCTTGAATTCTTGAATGCTTGAGTTTAGATGATTCTTTCAATAGATTGTCCTTTTATATATTTCTTTTCTTCTAAAGTATTATCTTAGCTTATCTTAGTCCTTAGTGTTTGTGATTAGAAAATGAGAGGAAAAGGATTCCTTATATACAAGTCTAGAGCACAAAATTCCAGAGAGACTTACATAGGAGAATTAAATTACAATTATGCGTATACCCTTGGAAGTGGACCTACATTAAATATCATTTTAAGAGTTGTTACCTCAAAGACCAAAACAACCGACCCAGAAGTGAGAATTAAATCTTTCCAAACCCTGACATCCAGAAAATTTGGAAATTTGAAATTTGGACCCTAGGTCAGGGTCGAGGTCAATCCTCACCTAGGCCAGGGTTGAGGTTGACCTTGACCCTAAGGTCAAGAACCTAAAATTTACAAAGTAGGATGCCATAAATAGGCTGTAGAGAAGTGGAAAATAGGGCAGAACAAGGGAAAAGCCAGATCCAAGTCAAAGACACATTCAAGGCATTTGACATGACTCCAAACCTCTTACTCGGAGGGCTAAACTAGTCCAAAATGGAAGTGCTTCCATTTTATGATGATACAACTATAATTAGGAGGCACTCATATACATATACTGAGTATATACAAAGGGGGAGAGCATGTACAAAGGGTGAGTCATCTTGTATATTATATATAGTACTAAATTTTTGATACTAATGAGAAAGGGGCAGAATTTTACTTCAATTGTATATTGAATTTGTCATTAGTTATCAAGCAGACATAATGGATAGATGGTAACTGATTCAAAATAGGAGAGTTGGTTTAATCATTGAAGTGCAGACTTAACTGAGAGAACTGATCACACCCAGAGTTAATTGAGTATAGTGATACCCAAGATGACCGACTATACCAAGTAGTAGACAACATTGAGCTACACAACATAACCAAACAACAATATAACTGAGATACATAGACTACACTAAACAATGAGAGACTAAATAACCAAGTGGAATAGAGGCAACATAAAAGTTAGATATGGCACATTATTCTATGTAACAACTTTCTAGATTACCTAGATAATGGTTTACACAATCGAGGAGAACATTAAATATGGATTTACAACATTAATTTTTTATGTCTCCTATGTTTAGATTGTCAAGGTAAATTATGTACACCGTTGATCTTAGGGTAGGGATATAACTGTAAAAGCCTGAATTAGGTCATAGAATTTCATATATAAATGTATAGATGTCAAATTTTGTAAGGTATGTTGATCAATAAATGATCAAGTAGCTGCCATACTATAGACATTAGAGATCAGACAAGGGTTCAAGGAACTATATTGCAAAAATTAGTTTTCAGAACTAAGGCAAGGTTATCGAGAAGAACAGAGAAGAAGGTATTATCATTCACATTGAGTTGATATGTTTTTTATGCACTAAATGGACCTGTATCAACAATATTGAGATTGTATATTTTACAGATCAAATTTTTGTTACTCTCTAACAATTTTAATAGACCCCAAAATCTCTTAACAGAGTAGACTTAACTGTATGATTGTAAATCTCTTAACCGAGTGTATACATACTTTGTGTTTCTAAATCCTCTCATGAGGTAGATCTAATAGATCTCATTGTTACTCCTAACAAGGTAAGATCATCAGAAGTGATCATTCTTTGTAAGCTTTAACAAACTACTTTATTTACTACACTAGTGAAGTTTTGTGGGTCTCATCTCCACCGCAGTTTTTACTTTCTTATAGGGGTTTTCTGTGATACCAAATTACTAGTGTCATGAGTACTTAATTTCATGTATGTGTGTTGTTTACTTCACATGCATTTACGTTGCAGAAGTGCTACTATATGTTTGATGTATCCAATCTACTCAGTTGATTAATATAGAACAGTGGTTACAAAGAATTGATTAAAATTTTTTAAGGGTACCGATTCACCCCTCCCCTCTCACTACTCACCTCTCCATTATCCCAATAGTACATACAAATATTTACAAGTATAAAGAGATATTATCCTAAAAATGTAGTTGATATGCACAACAATGTCAACATTAGCATCACACTATTGCTACATTTTATTATCTGCCACTACCACTAAACTCTGCTCTGCTGACTATAGATCTTCAATAGTTTGCACATTTTCCACTTGATTCACACCTTAAATTTTTCCAAAGCATAAATTATACTTATATAAAAGATAGATCATTGGATATTACAAAAAGTTTGATCATGTCAAAGGTATGTTACAATTTAAGGTACACATCAACAAAGATAATAGAAAAATGCAATAAGGTCCCATGATAGAATCATCCATACCAAAACACATAATCTACCCAACTGAATAAGAGATAATCATTAAATTCATAGGTCACATATAGAATGAACCATTATGGATAATAGATAATCATTAAATGCATATAACTTACCTATATCAAGAAGCATAATCCACTCTAGGAGATAGAGAGCAATCAAAAACACACTACACATAGCCCAATGCTAGATCCACAATTATCAGAACTTTTCCATCTCAAACATGTAGAAACACACTAGCCAATTAATCACCTAATTATGAAACTATATTTGGACCTCCACATGCCATGTTGAGATTCATAGGCCATGTCAATAGTATTAACACATGCCAATTGTCCATGTCAGAAGTCATCACAACACATTTGTGGACTAGGACAACAACTAAACAAAACTACAACACTCGATGACAGTTTTTTAAGCACCAAGAATAATTTCTAGATCACCATATAATGCCACAACCAAGACCAAACTTTGAATCCATCTGCATAAGTATCAAAACACCTTCGACCTTGATTTCTAGAGAAGAAACCTTTTAGAAATAATAAATGAAGCATTATAAATTGTAACTATAAAACTATACTACTATGTTCACTCAACCACAAACATATGAACCACATAGACTTCCAAATATAGGAATATAACACTAAAGTACCATTAAACACTATCTTCACATGATCACAAAACACATAACTCTATTCTATTGTCTTAAATTCATACTTGTCTTGAAGTGTACTATAGCACTATTATGAATATACACTTGTCTTCCACTATACTATAGCCCTGAATAATACCTATCTTACATTGTTCTAAATACATACTTCTCTAAGAAAAGTATACTTTCAAACCACAATGTTTGAGCTATCACAAACACCTCAAAAACATAGTGTTTGACATCAATGACAACAAACAACCAAACATATATTTCCAACTCCAATTTATTAGAAAATAATAAATGTGCAATCTCATCACTCTCTATGTAGATTTGCACCTCACAAAGAGGTCCCATAAAGTGAATGAAAAATTAGAAAGTGAATAACGTAGGATAAATAAATAAATTAAATAGTTCAACATGTTAGGACTCTAAGGTTGAGACACCTTAATCCCAACACCTTTCAAGAGTCTACAACATCCACTTCTTAGGAGCTAAAACAATAAAACCATATCATCATAGCCATCCATGAAATCACATTGATCTCAAAACATTCTCTCGTGCTCCATTAGGACACTTGCAACAACATCAAATATGTCCACCATCTCAAGAAATAATCCCTATCATCCTCCAACATGCCACTTATTAAAGAATGGAAAAAATCCAAGTTGAATATGTACCAATCCAAAGAACACAATCATAAGATCCTAGTGACATCAAAGAATATAAAATAATGCCACTACTCCACTATTATCACAAGCTATACATAAACATCAACACCATCAACTTCAAAACCTAAAAGGAGAAAGTAATCCTCAAAAATACAAGATAAAACACCAACCAAAATAAAAATAAAACTGACTACTCCCATCCAACTAATATACCCACAATAAAAAATAGCACTCACAAAAAGTTCTAACCCATCAAATCAACCATACCTAAAAGGTACAAAACATAAAAAAACTCATGCCACCAACATAACCAACCCATAAAATGAAACCTGATGGTCCATGTGCAAACTAGTTGATGAAGACCAAAGACATCAAGGAACTCCCACTACATTGGTAATGTGGAATTTGAGAATCTAACGCATATTGAGCCTATCGATCAAGACACATAGAAATTATAACCATGTAGTGTAGTGCCCATTGTAGTTGCATTCTGTTTCATGATATTTTGATTTGAGATAGACTCTTGTTTTATTATATGATTATCTACATTGTGAGATGAATTCAATGAAAATACATTGTTTTTATTACCAATATCATAGTTGTTCTAGATGGTTAGATCATATTTCTATTTTCCATTTTGATCATATCTGCATGATGATGTTTCTTGATGTGACATAATTGTTTATTATGATATCTGATGTATTTTGTATTCGAGACTATGGATTATGATATCAGGATGATTTTATTAGATTTTGTGTTATATTGTGCCTTATTTACTATTGGATATTCCAATTGTTGACTTTCATTGATATATTATCATATGGTCATAAATGATTATTTTAATGCTTTATATTTAAATGTAATGTAATGTTTATTTAAATGATATGTAAATTAAGGAGTAGAAAATGGAACGACCAATGTCACAACATTCTTTATGTTTGGTCACATCACTAGAGCATCAATATTCCATTAGGCATTTTATTCACCACAATAGAATAGGTGATTAGCACCTAAAATAGCATCATATTTTAGAGTTATTTTATGGCTAAATGAGCTCTTCTCTTGGTTCCCAACTTCTTTTTACTTTGTGCACCACATTTTACAACACATTTTGCGTCACCTTTTGAATTGAATTCAACGCCAACAATAGCACCAACATAGATATAACATCCCTTTTGGCACTAAAAAAGGAAGGCGATAACTGTGACCCTTGGCATTGGGTATTACTATGTGTATCACATCAGGTATTATGTTGGGTTTTTCTTATAATTTTGCTTCTATATTTTCTTCCAATTGTGCTTATGGTTTGGCTTCTAATTTATCTTCTTGTGTTTCTTCTAGTTTGACTTCCATTATAGCGTCCTTTATTACTTCTAGTGTGGTATCTATTTTTCTTCTTATGTTGCTTCCAATTTTATTTTCGGTTTTTCTTCCTTGTTTGCTTCCATTTTTGGTTTCCATTTTACTTTTGGTTTTTCTTCTTTTCTTTCTTCTAGTTTTTCTTCTTGTGTTGCTTCTAGTTGGACTTCTAATTTTTCTTCTTGTGTTGCTTGTAATTTTTCTTTCGGATTTGCTTCTAGTTTTTCTTCTTGTGTTGCTACCAATTTTTCTTCTGAGTTTTCTTTGGGTTTGGTTTTTGGTTTTTCTTCCAATTTTTCTTATGGAATTTTTTTTCTTCCAATTTGGCTTCCATTTTTGCTTCTATATTTTCTTCTTATGTTGGTTCCAGGTTTATTTCCAATTTTGCTTCTGACTTTTCTTCAACTCTTTCTTCCAATTTTTATTCCAATATAACTTCGCTTGTTGCATCTATATTTGCTTCTATTTTTTCATCTTTTGTTGCTTCTATTATTGCATCTTTCATTGCTTCTAAATTTGCTTCTATTTTTACTTCCTAGATAATGCTAAGTTTTGCTTCCAAGTTTGCTTCTCATTTGTCTTCCTTTTTAACTTCTAAAAATGCTTCTTATTTTTCTTCCATCTCTTATTAATTTATTATGTTTTATTTTAATTTAATTATTTAAATATATCAGTCCTCTTAAATAAATTATATGATTATAAAGTAAATTATATTGCATTTGAAATATTTATAGGGTAAAATTTATAAATAAATTTTACAGAAATAGACATCAATGCAAATTGACATCATTTTTTTTCTCAGTAAAATATATTTATTTAATATTTATATATTAAAAAAAATTAACATTTTTCCAGTCATTAAAAGTTTGAAACAACCATATATTGACACCAATAAGGTGCACATAAAAATTGAAGAGCTTCAACTATATTCTATCCACCCATGATTAGATACATAATACCCGAATAAACCCCTATAGAAACAACCATATATCGACACCAAGAAAGTGCACATCAAAATTGTTGAGCTTCAACTAAATTTTTTCTACCCCTTCCTGAATACATACAAAATGATGTAATGACAAGTCTTGCACAATACCCTATATTTCCCTAGGGCCTTCTATAGGCCTCTTCTCTAGCCTATTAGGGTTCCTAACCAACCCTAACATGCAAGGATTTCTTTCTCAATCCTTCATTTCTTCAACTTGTCTATATCAACAAAGGAAACAACTCAAACATTAACATGCTTCATGGGTGTCTTTTAGCACTCTTCATAGCAAGTGTTCTCACAAGATCAAATGCACTTTACCAATGGAAATGATGGTTTATTTTATCAAGGCATTAGACTCATGAAAATGCCTAATCACACTAATATGAAATGAAACTACTATTAAATTCAAGATCTTGCTCCAAATTCCACAAAACAGGGCTACAAGAAAATAGCCCTACAAACTCACTTTTTGGAAAATAACTCTAAAAAATTCTTAATAAGGTGGAAAACTAAGTCCAGATCTAGACCCCCTTTTCGAAGACCTTTAGGATTTTCTAGGTCTTGCCTTCCCAAATTGTCTGTATAGAGGGTTACTATTTTCAAGCCTATAATTAAGGGTTTCACCACTGAGCATAACCACAAGGGTTTAAGTTTCCACCATGAAGAACTAATCACCAGAGCTTCCCATTGTATATGGGGCTTCTTAATTCACCTACCTTCCCCTTCATAGTCTCTAATTGAAGTAACCAATGCATTCAATCACTTGGAATTCTTTTGCAGTCCTCTATATTCCCTAGCCATGCTCCTCTAGCTCGCCTAAGGCATCACTGCAAAAAAAAAAAACAAGATTTCTAGGGCCCAAACTTCTCCAAAATATGGTACAAGGAGTCATCTCACCAATCCCAAGAGTCCATATAGATTCCATGATGGGATGATGAGTTATGACCCCATTTACAAAAACTGTCTGGTTCAAACCAGCGATAGTGCACAAAACAAAAGAATTTACAAAAAAATGAAATGAAACCAAAAACACTAAATAATCACACAAAGAATCAAGTAATTACATAAGCTTCCTCATGCATAATTCATAGTGCATATTTCAATCCATTAAAACCTAAAATGTAAACAAAATGCACAACTGTAACCAAACTTTCAATTGCTTAGTCTGCATGCTTACTTCCAAAATTCATCCAACCGCACACAAAGGTTGAGGGAGGCCTTATATATTTGAACATTTCACAATCCCAAATATTTCCAATAGTTACAAACCCAAATGCTCAAAAATGCATAATTGCAAGAAATGTTGTCAATGTTGTCAATGACAACATTGACAACTTTTACAACTTTTTGATTCTTGCACTCAAACTTGGTCAACACATTGTGAAACTTAACCAAATGAATTATTGTGCCTATTAGACCCCACAATAGATCTCCTAGACTCTAATAAGCATAAAAACCATGGTTTCACTATTCTCAGAACACTTACCCATATTGGACAAACCATTACTTCCTAGACATCAAATGATCGAGTTTGGTCTTCTAACCAAATTGACACACCCGAAGACCAAATCGACACACCCTAGGAGCTATTTGGTCCTATTATTTCACTAGTAGTTTGGCTAAGTAAAATACAAGATAAAATATAAATAGGAGCCCTAGGTTACCATCTAGCCTTATCTAAGTGCTCCTACACCATACTCCCACAAAAAGGAAAGTCATGTCACTCCTGTGGAAAAAATGTCTTCAAGAATGCCCATCTTCTTGAAATTTGTAGCTACAACCCATGTTTCCTTAGACTCTGGTTTGTTCTTCCACTTGATGAGGTGTTCCTTGTACACCTTATGTCTATTAGTCTTCTTTACTCTTGAATCCAACGCCTTATCTTCTTCCATCTGCATCTTGGGAGGTAAAGCATCAAGTTCTACATCTTGGCCAACCTCTTCTCTATTCACATTCCTCTCAGTTAAGGGTCCCTTGAACTTGATCAAGTCTTCCACATTGAAAATAGGTGAGATGCTCAAATCAATTGGTAGATCCACTTTTTAGGCATTAGCCCCATATTTGGCTAAGATCTTATAGGGTTCCACTTTATTCATTTGTAGCTTGGTAGGCATGCCCTTATGCAACCTAGATTTATTCAAATGCACCATGACATAATCCCCTACCTCAAATTAAACATCTTTTCTCTTCTCATCTACTTTGGCCTTCAAATTTTGGGTAGACTCCAGTATAGTCTTCTTCACCTACTCTTGAGTCTCCTTCATGGTTTGAGTGAAGTCTTCAACATGACCATTCCTATACTCCATTGATCCAAGGTCTCTAAGCTCACACACACCCCTTGGGTGCATCCATAAAACAACTTCAAATGGGCTTCTACCTATTGTTCTGTTAACACTATCATTGTATGAATATTATTCTTGGGGAATGACCACATCCCATATCTTCCCATGCTCCTTGGTTAGGCACCTTAACAAGTTCCCAATCACTTTGTTAACCACCTCAATTTGACCATCAGTATGAGGGTGGTAAGTTGAACCAAATGATAAGTTAGTAACCAATCTACTCCACTGTGTTTTCAAGAAATGGCTCATGAAAATAACATCCCTATCTAATACAATACTTAGGGGTAGTCCATGGATTTGTACAATCTCCTTAAAGAACAAGTGTGCAATGTTACTGGCATCACGTGTCATTCTACAAGGTATAAAATGACCCATCTTACTAAATCTGTCTACCACAACATAAATACTTTCATGCCCATGCTTTGTCTTATGTAACCCTACAATCAAATACATGCTAACAAACTCCCATGGTCTATTAGGGATTGGTAAATGTTGATGCAAACCTGCATTGCTAGCCCTCCTTTTTCTTTCATGAACACTACACACTGTTCAACATACTTGGTTACATCTCTCACCAAATTTGGCCAATGGTAAAACCTTTGAACTAACTCTAAGGTCTTTTCCACACCAAAAAGGCCACTCAAGATCCGATTATGCTTCTCCTAAATGAGATTTTCTCTCATTGAACCCTTAGGGACACATAATTGGTTCCCCTTAACAAAAAACCCATCTGCAAGGTAAAATTAGAAAATTGACTATGGAAGTGATTCTAAAATTAAGAGCATACCTTTTAGGCTTCACCAAAGTCTTCATCTTCTCTATAGAGGTCCTTGAAACTCTCTATCCCAATAATCTTCAACTGAAATTCCTAAATGGTTCGGAACCTCCTACTCAAAGCATCTACAACTTTGTTCAGTTGTCCTTTCTTGTGCTTAATTGTGAATGTGAATGCTTGAAGGTATTCCATCCACTTGAAATGTTTGTTACTGAGCTTCTCTTGTGTGTTTATATAGCTCAAAGCCTAGTGTTAAGTAAACACTACAAATTATTTGGGGAGAAAGTAATGTCTCCACTTCCTAAGATATTTAGCCAAATAATATAATTCCAAATCATAAGAAGAATATTTCTTCTTGGCTTCATTTATCTTTTCACTGAAGAAGGCTACTAGCCTACCTTCTTGGTACAACACACCCCCTACTACCATCCCACTTGCATCACACTCCAAAGTAAATAGCTGATAAAAATTAGGGAGTCTAAGGATAGGTGGTGTTGCTACTTGATTCTTCAACTTTTAAAATTCTTTCTATGCTTTAGAGGTCCATTTGAACTTAGTCTTTAGACCACCCTTAATGGTGTCTAGCATTGGTGCACAAATTCCACTAAAATCTCTTAGAAACTTCCTGTAAAACTGATCTAACCCATGAAAGCTCCTTACTTCTGTCCCTGTGGTTGGTGTAGGTCAGTTTAGAATAGCCTCCACCTTTCTTGGGTCCATCTTCAATGACCCTTGGGATACTACAAACCCCAATTACACAAGTTCTTTCTTAAAGAACTCACACTTCTAAAGAATGATTGACAACTTCTCTTCTTACAACCTTTTAAGCACCATCTCCACATGATTCACATGTTCCTCTTCTTTCTTACAGAAGATAAGTATATCATCTAGATATACTACCACAAATATCCCTATGAAGTCCTTAAGCACTTCATTCATGAGCCTCATGAATGTTGTAGGGAAATTTGAGAGGCCAAATGACATAACTGTCCACTCATAAAACCCATCAACAATATTAAAAGTTGTCTTCCATTCATTCCCCTCTTTAATTATGATCTGGTGGTACCCACTTTTCAAGTCTAACTTAGTGAAATAATTTCCCCCCCAAGATAGTCCATCAAATCCTCTATCCTAGGAATTGGAAATCTGTATGTAATTGTGATCCTATTAATAGCTCTAGAATCAGTATAGAGTCTCCACTTACCACCTTTATTGGATGCTAGTACCACTAGTATGACACTTGGACAGATGCTCTTCTTGATTATCCCTTGGTCTAAGATCTCATGCACTTGTCTAGCCACTTCTAGGTTCTAATCTGGAGTAAGCTTGTATGCTTCCTTATTTTTCAATGATGCACTAGGTACAAAGTCAATGTGATGACTTATCACTCTTCTAGGAGGTAAGGTTGCAGGAGTCCCATCACTGACTATGAATTTATACTTCTCCAGTAACTCTTGGACTTCTAATGGAAAATGCTCTTGTTTGGGCTTCTGTTCCTCCTTGGGCTTAAAAAAAATGGCATAGCCTTCAATCCCTTCATCTCTAAGGGAATTTATGAACTCCTTTCTAATGCTCAACATGACACTAGGAGTCTTAGGTTGTGGTTCATCTTCTTCCAACAAAGACTATATTTTGAAATTTCTATGACCTTTCTTGAAGGATATGGAGTTCTCTTTCCCATCATACACTACCCCTTTGTCATATTTCCCAGGCCTTCCTAAGAGTAGATGGCATGCATCCATCAAAAACACATCACATAGTAACTTATCCTTATATTGTGCAATGGAAAACTCCACCCAAGTTTTCTCATTCACCAACACACTCCAGCCCTTGTTCAACCATGTCACTTTGTATGGATTGACATGAGGTATCTTTGTCAACTTGAGTTTCTTTACAGCTTCCTCTGATATAATGTTGTCTTTGGAGCCTAAATCCACAATCACTTTGCAAACTTTACCAAAGATTTTACATCTAATCCTAAACAATGCTCTCCTATGCTTGGGCTCATCTTTAATTGGTTGTCTAATAAGAACTCTTTTGAACATCAAGTTTTCTCCCATATCTAGCTAAATGTGATCAACCTCTGATGTCTTGACACTTTTTGTGTCCTCTTGAGCATATGCAATCCTTTTTCTATTGTTAGAAGAAGTGGGTTTATTCGGGCACCTATAGGCAGGGTGACCCAATTGACTGTAGTTGTAACATTTCATACTTGCAAATTATGAATTGATTCTTCCTGAACCCCTTCATCTACTAGAGCCTCCTTGAGTACCTCTTCCTTTGGTATAACCCCTTCTTGGAGTAATTTCATTACCATGCTCTGTCAACTTGGACTCTCCCTAATTTCTTTGTTCATTACCTCTTCCTCGATAACCACCTCTATGACCACCGTGGTCTCTTCCTCTACCCCTTCCATTGACATTTGTTCCTCCTTTCTTCTTGTTCCTCTCTTCCACCTTAAGAACTAACTGATGGTATTTATGAACTATGGTTGGAGTCCATAAACCTATCTCCTCTTGGATGTTCCATTTCAGACCACCCAAGTATCTGGCTACCTTGATAACTTCCTCCTCTTGAATCTTGGACCTAAGACATAACTTCTAAAACTCCTCTGTAGAAGAGGACACATCAAATAATTTTTGTTTTAGACCTTGTCTCTTTCTATGAAGTTGTATTTCATACTCCTCTGGAAGATAGTTCTCCTTTAGCTTGGTCACCATTGATTTCTAGTTAGATGTAGGTTGTTTACCCATCCTAACATCTTTCAAGTACTTCCACCATGTCAATGCTGATCCCCTTAGCCTTGACTTTGCAACTTTGAGTTTTTGTGCCTCTGTGACACCTTCACACTCAAAATGGTTTTCCATCCCCTCAATCCACTCCATCATTGATTCTATATCCATTTTTCCACTAAATAGTGGTACTCCTTCTAATGCCTTTCCTCCTAGTGCTTTGACAGCTTTCAAGAATGGTTCTTCATTCAAAGGAGGGTCTGGTTCAGGGATGATATCTTCCTCAGCAATATTTTTGCCTCTTTCACTGCTTTCACCATCTTTTCCTTTATCTTTGTCTCCATCAACAACTTCTTGTAGCTTCACTCTCTTTTCATCTATGACTTCTTCAAGGAGTCTATTCTTCTCCTTTTTCTCACCCATCTCCTTAGATAACTCTGCATTAGTCACCATACTGATCTCCCCTACTGATTCACTAGTATATAGAGACATACACCAATTCCTAAATCTTTAACTTTCTTTGATACCAATATGATGTAATGAAAATTCTTGCACAATACCCTATCTTTCCCTAGGGTCTTCTATAGGCCTCTTCTCTAGCCTATTAGGGTTCCTAACCAACCCTAACTTCCAAGGATTTCTTTCTCAATCCTTCACGTCTTCAACTTGTCTACATCAACAAAGGAAACAACTCAAACATTAACATGCTTCAAGGGTGTCTTTTAGCACTCTTCAAAGCAAGTGTTCTCACAAGATCAAATCCACTTTACCAATGGAAAGGAAAGTTTTTTTCTCAAGGCATTAGACTCATAACAATGCCTAATCACACTAAGGTCCAATGAAACCAATATCAATTTCAAGATCTTGCTCCAAATTGCACAAAACATGGCTACAAGCAATTAGCCATACAAAATCACTTTTTGGAAAATAAATCTAAAAACTTCTTAATAAGGTGGAAAATTAAGTCCAAATCTAGACACCCTCTTCAAAGACCTTTAGGATTTTCTAGGTCTTACCTTCCCAAACTGTCCATACAGAGGGATACTATTTTCAAGCCTATAATTAAGGGTTTCACCATACACTGAGCATACCCACAAGGGTTTAAGTTTCCACCATGAATAACTCATCACGAAAGCTTCCCATTGGATATGGGGATTCTTCATTCACCTACCTTCCCCTCCATAGTCTCTGATTGAAGAAACCAATGCATTCAATTACTTGGAAGGCTTCTGCAGTCCTTTGTATTCCCTAGCCATGCACCTTTGGCTCGCCTATGGAATCACTGCAAAAACACCAAACAAGATTTCTAGGGCCCAAAATTCTCCACAAATATGGTACAAGGAGTCATCTCACCAATCCCAAGATCTCATACAGATGCCACAATGAGATGGTGAGTTATGACCCCATTTACAAAAGTGATCTGGTTCAGACCAGAAACAATGCACACAACAAAAGAATTTAGAAAAACAAAGAAATGAAACCAAAAATGCTAAATAATCACACAAAGAATCAAGTAATTACATAAGCTTCCTCATGCAAAGTCATAGTGTAGAGTTCAATCCATTATAACCTAAAATGTAAACAAAATGCACAACTGTAACCAAACTTTCAATTGCTTAGTCTGAACACTTACTTCCAAACTTCATCCAACCCCACAAATAGGTTGAGGGAGGCCTTATATATTTTACCATGGCACAATCCCAACTATTTCCGAGAGTTACAAACCCAAATGCTCAAAAATGCATAATTGCAAGAAATGTTATCATTGACAACATTTACAACTTTTACAACTTTTTGATTCTTGCACTCAAACTTGGTCAACACATTGTGAAACTTAACCAAATGCACTCTTATGACTATTAGAGCCCAAAATATCTCTCATAGACTCTAATAAGCATAAAAATCATAGCTCCACCATTCTTGGAACACTTACCAAAATTGGACAAACCATTACTTCCTAGACATCAAATGATCTAGTTTGGTCTTCTAACCAAATCAACACACCCTTGGACCTATCTAGTTGTATTATTTCACTAGTGGTTTGGCTAAGACCACTACAAGCCAAAATATAACTAGTAGCCCTAGGTTACCATCTATCCTTACCTAGGTGCTCTTGCACCACAGATTAACACCCCCAATATCGATACAAGAGAGTTGCACCACAAAAATACATAGCTTCAATTTTCATTCTAATCACACCTAACTTGATGCATTCTATGTAATTACATATAGAAAAATAGAATTTTTAAATTATCCTTGTGTGCCAATCAAATTTACAATAGGTTGTATACAATAAATTCACAACCTAGAGTATGTGGAAGAAATAAAAAATTAAAAAAATAACAGGGGTAGTGGACCACCCCAAGCTCAATGCCCATGCCCATTCTGAAGCATGAAAATGAATATGATATTGGACCAACCCAAGTCCATTCCTATTTCCATGAGCATACTCATGACCATGACCATGCAAATATGGCCCCTCCATCCAAATCCCTACCAGAAAAAACTTAATAGGTGTTGATTCAACCACTCCTAATCGTGTACATAATCCACGATATGAGCCCAATACCTCTAGGCCCCCCCCTCCTTGCATGAATGTTTCCAAGAACCTAGTGTAGAAGAAAGGGGTGAAAATGGTGTAGAATATTGAGGAATCCAAACTAGTCACTGTAATCAACCATGAAACCATGACCTAGAATGACACTTTCCACAATTTCTTCTAAACCATTCTAGGTGCACACATCTTTGGATAATACTAATAAACTCCACCTATGAGTTGAAATGCAAACCCTAGGCACAAAAAAAAGATAAAATGTGAGTGTTTTTGTGAAAGAAAATTGTGATGCCAAAAACTCACACCCCAACAGGGCCCTAACCAAATTAAAGAATAATGGGTCACCCATTGTGAACACATTTTTCAGCCTTCTCTAAAAAATAGCCCCTAGAATGCAATCTACTAATTGAGGACTCTGAAAGAGAAATTTGATTCTATCTATAATTTACCTCCACACTATGAAAATAGATGCAAATTTCAATGACAAACAAAATTCCCAACCACATATACTCAGAAAAAGGAATGTTAGCCACCGCTCTAAAATAAGAATGAATGTCTCTCAAAAATTCCAGCAACATTCAATACATATGTAGTGAAATGTGTGCGAGGATATACATCATGTGTATAGGATTACATGTATGTAACCTTGATATTCCAAATTAAATATCCATTAATTGTGAATATTTTCACCTGATGTGACACTTTTTTAACATGTATTGATTAAATTAAAAATCATAGGCAGTGGTTCTATGCTTTTGAATTTAATTAATAAATGTTAAAAAAGGGTCGCATAAGGTGCTAATATTTGAATAATGCATAGCCAATCATCTCCATTATTTCGGTCAACAACCTCCACTTCACTCAACTTTCACCACCTCATCCCTGTTGAGGGGTTATTTTGGTCACCAACTTGGAGAGTGAATATGTCATTGCATTGCCCTCCCTGTATATATGAGACATTTTAAAATTAGAAAAATTCATCAAATTTTTCCTAATAATGAAAATGAGATAACAAGTTAATTATTATAACATGATCATCTATAATTAAAATAAGTGAGTCAAATATCTATAATTTAATTTAAATTGACAACATCCATCCCGAGTAGTAAATGAAAATAATCATACATAATAAATATCCATCCAAGAATTATCGACAACTATATATATATATATATATATATATATATTGACATTAATTGACAAGTAAATATTGATAGGATCATCATCATATATAACTACAATAAGTGAAAGTCCAATATGCTAGTAGACCAAAAACATGTCAAAATGATACATGTACAAATGATATAAAAAAAAATGATAAATTTTGTAACTAAAAAATGATAAAGTGAAGATAATACATGTCCAAATTATATGAGTGAAAATGTATCACCTCAATAATATGATACCACGGGATTTGAAATGATACACGTGATAGTAACCATGAAAAGAGGCATCATAGCGATATCTAAACAATGATTCATGATGCAGTATATATGATAATAAATGTCACTGCTTCCTATTACAAGAAACTACCTCATCATCATCATCACCACCACGGTCATCATCAACATTATCATCATCGTCATCATTTACCATGAGATTTGGACCAGAACCAATATATTATAGATTTTTATCATGATGATCATCTTCATCTACTAGAAGACTTGAGTTCTACAAAAAAAATATCTTAATAACAAGTTATTATTTATTTAATATAATAAAATACTTTTCTATTATATATCTAATATTATAATATATGAAACAAAACCATAATCAGAGAACATGAATCAACAACTAAACTAGACTAAAATAGAGAACATAAATGTAGTTCTTAGCAAACAAACAATAAGTTACTATGTTCTACCTTGTTCCGTTACTTTGTTACCATAAGGGTGTCCTTTACCTTAAGTCTTAGAATTATCTACTTTGTGTGTCTGCATGATATTATGTATTGAAGGTTTATTCAGTATGCTGACTTACATCATAGGAATACCTTCCTGAGATCATCAAGATTGAAGTGAAGAAGGCTGTTCAAGCCTTGTCAAGTTGGTGTTTTCTTGTCCTACTAGAAAAATATCCAACAGTTCCAATGGCTGCAAGAACAACTACAGAACAAAGTTGCAATGGTTGTAGGAACAATCAAAGAACATAGTTCAAATGGCTATAGGAACAATTAGTTGCTAAAACTAATGACTGAATAGAAAATTAAATACTTAACCAAATGATTGGAATTATCACCAAGTGGGCCCACTTGGATGAGTCTTCTAAAATCTTAAATCAGATGTATAAAATTAAAGTATCATTCTATTCAACAAAGTGTTGTTATAACATGACAGTAATATGATAACTTTAGCATGCACAAGACAATTATATATCCATTACTACTTTAGAATAAAATTCATTGAATCACATGTAAGATTAATATAGATATATCACATAACATATTGATATCAAAAAAAGGTATATGGATAGGTTCATGCCCATAGATAAATAAGTTTAAGAAAGCACTATAAAAAGTATCAACAACTAGGTGCTAAACTCTATAATAATGACAACAAATATATAAAAAATCCTATAAAAAAGAGCCATTATTTGGGCTCATCACTCCCCCAAACCTAATGGATTACTCATCCTCTAGAAGGTGCAATATGATTCCTCTGTCTTGTAGCTTGCATCCTAAAATCATTGAACATTTTCCATCTCTTAGTTTCCACTGTTGGGTTCCAATAAAATCCATTATTTTTAGCCAATCTGTCCTACCTAGATTTCTCTCCTTTTTCACTGTAGGAATGACATTCTCTATAGTTTGGAACAGGACACATAAGGTTTGGTGACTGAAAGATTAAAGGGAGCCAATCATTTTTCTATTTTCTCCTTAAGTGAACATACTTTGGTGCCCTCCTAATAATGGCTACATAAACATTTTGCAAGGAATGGGGTTTGAATTCCTTTAGATCATTAGGTAACCCATTCCATATTTATGTCAGATATCCTAACACTTTCCTTCTTGATGTTGCAACCACCTATTCAAATTCCTAAAAGGATTCTTCTCTTTTAATTAGGATCCACTATTTGTATTCATATTTGTATATAAATCTATGCCAAGTATAGAAAATGTCTGTAGGTTCAACTGATTCTGCCATTAAAGAAAAGGGGGTATGGATCTCCCTATCTCTATGTGCTATGAATTTCTGCCCTCAACTATTTTCTTTTTGAATCCAACACATTACGGCCAATAAATGAATATCTCTATTATACAATAATGGATTCCACTCATGATCATTAGGAACTGACTTCAATTATAGAAAACATACAAAGATCAAAAAATGAAGAAGCATGATGTGAATATTGTAGCTATAGGTATATTGTAATGGTTTTTGGTTGCTACATGGATATTAGAATGATTTAGTGTAGACAAAGAATTTTTCTGTAGTTTTCAAATTATTCCAATCTCTATGGCTACTGCTCTGATTATCTTGAATCAGGGTGATACATATTGGGCTATGAGTGCGAAGACAGAAGTTGAGGTGTTTGAGGATGCATTTAAAATTACCCATATAAAACTCCATGATTATGAGGAGGAGATATATAATTAATGTTTTCTCAGTGTTTGTTAAAGAAAATGAGATTACTTGTCAAGTGATGAAATAAAAGACACATCTACATAAAATATGAAAATTATCCACATTTGAAGGTCTGTAGCTAGAAATTAGAATGAATCTATCATATGTACAAACTTAGAATAAGAAATACCCTTTGAGTCCTGTGGAGCTCGAAGTGAAGAATCCAAGCCTTTTCAGTTGTTTTTTTCTTGTCCTTCCAGGATAATCCCCAACACACTACTCATTTACACCTTTTCTAACCTTTTGGAAACTAAAGATATACTATTTTTCCCTTCTTTTTCTATCACTCCTTGGTCATCTTAAATCCTCAGTCACAAGCAATTTTTATGATATAATCATTTTGAGACATATATATTCCACTACCACTACTACATCACTGCAACCTCCAACCAAAAATGCATAAGACCAATATCTAATGGATCTTAGTTTTTCAAATAAACCAAATAAATATTAACTTCTAGGAACACTAAATGGTAGCATTTCATCAGTCTTGTGGGTTCAATAAAAACATAGTGGCCCTACTTAGCAGGTTGCATGGGGAGAAGGATGATTCTCATTTTCAATAATACTTATTATTTTTTCAAGATCTTATAAGGTCCTAAAGACCATTAACAATTAGTTAAAATATTTTTGTAAGGCAATTGATGTCATTTAACTCATGTGATCTATAAGGTCCTGAATTGGTCAAGCATGGTCAAACCAATCAAAGTGTGTTAAAAATTAGTGGAAGTGATGTAATTAGACTCATATTTTCCATTTTGGAATGAATTATGGATATAAATCAAGTTGTGAGATATTTTTTAAGTAGGGCAAAAGGTTGTAAAAAGTTGCATTGGCAACTTTTGTAAGTTTTGTAACTTTCTAGTGCAAAAGTGCAATTTAAAAATCCCAATCATCACCCATTCAAAAATAAGTTGGAGAAAATTGGGAATGGGATAATTGATGTTTATAAGGCCTCTTGTGGTTGACACATAGGTATTTGTTAATATTTGAAGGAGTTGAATACAAAATTTTCTTTGTTTCCCTACTTTTTAACTAATTTTCTAGTGTTTCAAAGAATTGTACAGACACGTACTATACTTTAATCCCATAAAACTAACATTTATGTAAAGGGGAGAATCTAATTTGATATTAAATTTGTTTGAATAATTTTCCTTAAATTATGAATGATTTACTATCATTTTTCTCAATGTGGGTTTGAAACCCCCACCAACTACGGTTTGAACGTTAAAATGCTTGTAACACTCCATTACACCATAGGAGATATCTAAATCTTGGTGGAATAGTAGTTCTTAGGGTACCTTTTAAAATTAATCTAGTTTTAGAGAAAGAGATGGAGTTGGGAGAGAGAGAATGGAAGCCCTAGGTCTGTCGTTTTCAATGTGACATGCTCATTTGTGTGATTGATTGCAAATTTGGAGTCTGAGACAAATTTGAGGGGTTTAGGAACCTAAAACCTATGGAATATTTGTTTTGGTGTTTAATTCCATCTGTTTTTGGTATTGATCAAGGAATTATCAAGGGTTTTCAAGTACTTGCATTGGAAAATAGGGCTAATTGTGCCCCCAAACTGATTGCAGACCTATTTTTCCTTTGGTGTTCCAAACAAACATATGGGAGTTTTTGGATATGTATGTAACTCTGAAAAGGGTATTCCAAAGTTTCATTTTTTTTTGCATAAGGTTATGGCTTGAATAATTAAAGCCCCAAAACCATTTATATAGGGCTAGTTGGCTTAGTTTCCATGTATGAAGGAAGTGTGAATAAAACTTGTCAAGTGACCTTGCAGGGTATTTGATTGGGTTGACGGGGATACAAGGAAATCATTAACACAATACTAAAATTTTGAGAAGTATTTCATGTCAGGCACATGATTGAATTTGGGAGCCTTTGTTAGGATGTCTAATGGGAACAATGAACGAAGCCCATTTAAGGAGTCGCCTTTGAGACTTTATTGAGTTTTTTATTGTCTCCTTGTCTTCTGAATAAGTCCTCTGAATTATAAATGGAAGGGAATAAGAATAAAATTATGCACTTGAAATATCAAGTAAAATACTACAAGGCTACAAGGTATGGTAATTGAGTGGGATCTAGGGCCAATACAAAAGCAATTTATAACTCATTATACGCATCAATAAAAAATTCAATAGAATAAATGCAAATTGAAATATTGACACAACAATATCCAGCTAAATTATTGAAAGTTAATTATTGATACCTCCTTCTCCATCTAGATTAAAAAATTGGTGAAATTTTTTCTTTGTAACATTTCCTTTTCAAATTGCATTGGATATTAGCCATATTTTTCCTCCTGTCAAAATATGACACATGGACTAGTTAAACTAATTAATATTGAAACATTTAATTTTTCCTAGTAAGTAAAAAAATATCATTTAACATGTTAAATATACTTACAAATGTATAGATCAAGGCCTGTAAAATTTTCTAGCCAATGTGATGCATGCCACAAAGCTTGACAAGCTTAGCCTTGGAGGCCTTATTGTGAAACATATACTAATTCAATTTAACTATGATAAAATTTTTTTAAAGAATTGTTTAATAAATTTGGTATAAAATTATGAGAAAATTAGAATACCTGTGTACTCTCCTCACCCTACTTCCTTTGTGTCTCAAAATTATCATATTATTTTACAATCTCTTTTCATACTTTCACACTTACATGAATTGGCCTTTTTTCGACCCTTAGTTATGGAGAGTTTTTTTTATCTTCTTTACAGACCAACTTCTGCCAAATTTAGTCTCCATGTCTTGGATAACTGCTTTTTTAGGTGCATGGGTATCTTTGAGAATGGAAAATTTAGATGGTCTTTGAACCATTGAAGGCATGCTTCCTCTGAACTATTCACAAATTTTTTTCCAGCATATGTCATTCAGACTTCCCATAAAACCACATCGTATTCTATCTTGGTATTGTAGCAACCAATGCAAGATGAAATGCACAGTGTAGTGGAAGAAGTCTATCTCCTAATAGTGGCTGGGACATTGGAATTCTATGTTCCCTATTCCACATTCTTAGAGTTTACTATTATTGAATTCCTCTTGGATCTTATACTCGATCTAGGAGTGGTTGGGGAATCAATTGATTCCCTTTGATACACTTGATTTGGTTGCAATGTTTTAGGGTCTTTACTAGATGGTTTTTCTATGTATCTGGAAACCATTGTCAAATCTATTCCATCGAGTTTGTTCACTGCCTCTTCCCCCAATATGAAAGCTAATGTCTCTTTTTCTTTATTAGTCTCATATCGCTATATATGTATATATATACATATATATGTGTGTGTATGTATATGTATATGTATGTATGTATATATATATATATATATATGTTTGTATGTATATAAATATATGTATGTATGTATGTAGGTATATA
>MU228022.1:5881259-5905330 GCA_018584345.1 Thuja plicata
GGTATATATATATATATGTATGTATATATATGGATATATATATATATTATATATATCCATATATATTTGTATATATATAATATATATATATCCATATATATATACATATATATACATACACACATATATATTATATATATATATACACACACACACACACATATATATATATGTATGTATGTATATATACATATACATATATATATACATACATATACATACATACATACATATATATACCTACATATATATATGTGTGTGTGTGTAGATGTCTAAAATCGTCCTTATGTTAATTTAATTAATATTCTCACAACATTATAATTGATTTTAATTAATTAATTATATTTGTTATATTCTTCTATTTATTTAATTAAATATAATTCACTTTTCTTAGTATTTAAATTTAATTTAAATACTATCCCCTTATTGTATTAAATTTTATTTATATACATTGCCCCTCATTAATCCCTTTTAAATAAATTTCTAATTTATTTACTCCTTCACATGACTTAAACTCTACTAAAGTATAATTAATCTAAATTTTAAATTTGGATTAAGCTAATTTGAACCTAGATCCTACCCTACCTCACATCACTCTCACCAATTAAACCTACTCACTAATTAACTAAGTGTAATTAGGCTAATTTCTTGATTGCTACACCAATTATTCCTAATTATTTGCTCACATGTGTGAGAAAATTTCCAAAAATCCACTTTTCCAAATAATCCTTATTTGGTGCCAACAAGGTTTCTTACACCTATGACGACACCCTCTTACACTTTCTAAAAATGTCTCATTGGTCCTAAACTCTTACACCTCTTACAAGATCCTTCACATGTGTACTTTAAGTATACTTTGACCCATCACATCCAAAGTTGCTCACACATGTGTAAGAAAAGTTGGCCTCTTGCATGGCTTATGTGTCCCTCACGTGGCACCTATGTGGATGCCACATGAGATCCACCTCATCCAAGCCCTCTCTCCTCCAAAAAATCTATAAATAGAGGCCATTGTCAAGAGCAAATCATCTCCCTTTTATGCATTGTTATCATGCTAGTTTAGTTCTAGAAATTCTTAGTTCATGCTTCATGCTTTCTTAGTTCATTTTGAAATATAGATATTACATCTTAGGTATAATGAATGAATCTAGTTATTCATTTTGATCTTGCATAACATGTTAGTGTAATCTTGCATTTTTATCCTCATTTTGGTGAATGAATTGAGACAAGTTCTTCATACTTGTTCTTGAGATTTTCTTTTGATTCCATTAGCTTGCATCTTAGTTTTCATCAACCAAATCATAGTGAGATTAAGTTATTGTGTTGGGAGAGCACACCCACAATAATCTCTAAGAGAAAATCAACAAGGAACTGGGTGCCCTTGTTTGGATCATCGGAGGTTGTGGTGAAAGTCTTTGTTTTGGATTTTATTTTAAACATGCTAACTCTGTGAATCTTGTTTCTAATGACTAACCTTGATGTTTGAATGTTTTAGTGTTGTTCTTTGCAGGTATACTTTTTATCACATACATTTTGGCATGCCCAGTGGGACCCACGTCTCTATTTTTTTTTAACATTTTCTTGTGTTTTTTGAAATTATGGAAACATTTTATGCAGACCTGTCTGCACTCTGATTCTGCCATCTGCATTCCTAGAATGTCATCTGTGCATATTGCTGTCTGTGCTACTTCGCCATCTGCGCACATAAACCACCATCTCTACCTGTTATAAAATAGACTTGCAAAAATATGGTTTAAACTATTTTTTATCAAGTTTTAAGTGTTTTAACTCTCGGGTTTCTAACAGGAACATACTTTTTAGGAGTTAAATGCTGCTAAAATATGATAAAAATCTTATTTTTATGTTAAGTTGTTTTTTGTAGTAGAAACTGACTATGTTTTTTATTCATCCATCTGTGCAAGTGAACGACCGTATCCGCAGATCACCATCTGCGTAGATTGCCATCTGCGCAGATCACTATTTGTGCAATTTCCCTGTGGTTTTTCATCTTTTGCAGCATTTCACATTTCAAAGATCATAAAACTACAAATAGTTTCATGCAGGTTTCCTTGAAGTTTTAACAATTTTTTTGGATAAACTTGTATGGTTAATCATTTGTCTTTGAATGTATGTTGCTTAAAATGAACCTCATCCAATCTTGAATCTTTAAGGGAATGAACTTCATCACTCTCAAATGACTTAGGGCAAATGAACACACCTTTACAAGCTTTCCTCTTTGGTGTGTGGGAAAAAAATTTGAACTTGTATGTTTAATCACACTATTGTGTATTTTTCTTAGGTAGAAAACACATAGCTACTCTAATTAGGTTCAATTTGGAATGAACCCTTTTTGGTGTGTTTGAAGAAGTGATTTTCAACAATTATTTCGAGCTATTTTTCATTAGATAGATCCCTTTAAAATACATGATGCTATGATTAAGTTATAGCCCTATCCTCTCCCCTCTCCTTCATGGAACTTGGGTGAAGAGAAAGCTTAGCTTAAGAAAGCTTCTAGAGAGGCCTGTCTAGAGGGTGTGCTTCCCCTCTAGAGGATGACCTCAAACTGGTAATCTCTTTGGCTAGTATAGAAATAAAGTGTGACCCAAAGGTCCACTTTATCCCTTCAAGATCAGGTGGGTCGTGTTCAATGGTAGTCCATACTGAGTGAATATCCTCAGCATATTGGCATGGTTGAACTAGAGACTTAAGTGTCTCACGCCGTACAAACCGATTGCATGGATGCCATGAAATCTTATTAGCAACTGTAACTTAGTAGCCTACCTAATTCACCTCTGAATAGTGATTTATTATAGTGCAAGGGGAGGGAAGATTCTCCCCCCAAGATTCCCATCATACGTGTCCTAGGGTATTGTGTTGCGAAAGAGATCTTCATAGCACGACAACAATACCTAACAAAAGGAAAAAACACGGGCACCCTTCCAAGGGCGACACTACTGTGTGAGCTAAAGGACTACCAAGAAATGGGTCTATAATATTTCATGTGAAGCCAATTTCCTAAGGTAGCTACTATTTGAACTGTCTTTGTTGTGATAAACCAAGTAAAAACATAAGTGGCTTGAAAGAATCACTTGAACATATACAAATGAAATTTTGCAATTTGAATCAAAGTTTCCCAAAGTAACATTTGCATGTATCCCACAAGGTTTCTTTGTTCCTTGTTGGATTTTTTTAAGACTTGTGTCTGTTATTTTTTTGGTTTGAGTGTGCTGAAGTTGGTTCTTGTCATCAAATAAATTTGTCCAAAATCAAACTAAAGATCAAAATCTGCCCAGAATTTCAACACACTACCTTAGCAATAGTTGGACGTCTACACTTTGGATCCCCATTTGCGCAGATTGTCATCCATGCATATCACTGGCTGCGTCTGAGATTTCCATCTCCGCTTAAAAATAGTGAGCTTCCAAATCTACTGAGACATTCAGAGTTTGGTCTTTTGTAGGACCCTAAAATCATTTTCCCTAGATCATTCATTCAAAATCAGATTTTTCATATGACATGACCAGTTTCAAGAAACATAAGAAGGTTAGCTTCCAACACCTCTATTCTATAGAGAGCAGAAGGAAACCACTCACAAATCTAAGGAATATCAACATATTACCACATCTATCAAACAAGAGATCAAATATCATGAGAAAGTTGATAAAATCCTTTACAACAACAAGCTCTACAATATCGTGTCCAAGTATTCTATTAATAGTGCTTTCATTGCCACTGAGCAATACGATTAGATAACCTCTTGCTTCTAGATGAGTTCTTCAAATCCTTCCATCATCATTTTTCCTTCTCTTGGAGCATTAGATCAAATCATCAAATCAAATCAATCCTTTTAGGTTGAAAGACCTTAATCAAAGTATTACAAACCTTCATCCTCAAACAAACACAACATTGCTTGTAGACCATCAATCTGTCTCAAGTGATTCTAATCCCTTAGTGATGTCCCATTTTTCTTGAGATCACAAGTCCATCTTCGAGTAGAACAGGTGTTGCTTCAAATCCTTTTGTGTTTGTATCATCACAATGTTTTTTCATGCTTAGGTTTTGTTCCAAAAACCTTTAAATCAGTCAATCATCAATCAAATCAATTCATCCTTAATCAAACATCAATCAATCCAATCCAATCAAATCCAATCAAATGCAATCAAATCCAGAATAAAGATCTTTTCTCCATTTCATTTCAATCTTACACCTTCTTGTCTTCCATTCTTCTAAAGTCTACCATTGTATGGTTTTCACTCGATCCCAAACTAGAAACATGAGGCATGTGACACTTAACACTGCTCCCTTTGAGGAAAATCCTTTTTCCACTCAATACTTTCAAGGCATTGAGGTACAAGCTGAGAAAGTTCATGAAGAAACTGAGATAGTGGAACAAGAAGAAAGACCTACCCAAGTCATTGACTTCCTTAGTGATCCATAAAATTTAGAAATGGTTGAGAAAGCCATTATGAAAAACAATGGCGAAATATTGTTGAATCTTGTTCGAAATGGCATGACAATACCCACTGATTTTTATGATACCCTCCTTACCTGAAACGTCACCAAAGCCATTGCTACTACTACTACAACCATGGCTTCTACCTCAAATGCTACATCATCATGTGACACCAGTAAAGGACCTATTAGTGAACCTTCCACATCAGCACCTGTGTCAACAACTGCATCAATACCCCAATTAACACCAAAAAAAATTCAACAAATCCTAAGTACTTTGCCAAAAAATACAACACACAACATCACTCAAATGATGACAACTCAAAGAGAAAGCGCTAATGTCAACAACATAGGGAATATTTCCATGCCCTTTCCTACATCATATTTATTTCAAACAACAAGGATGAAGACATGTACAACCAATACATCTCGAGCCTATCAATATATACCTCCTCCTACTGTTGGTATGAAATCCACGGGGTTTTCAGCTACACAGTTTGGAGGAAACCTACACAGTTTGGAGGAGGAACTTATGTGCCACCATTTATTCCACAAAATACTCCAGATTTTACTCAACAATTCAATGAGCTCAAAAGAATTGTACAAGGTTTAAAAAATGGGGGCAAGAAGGAGTTTTCTTTTGAGGAGATTTGTCCCTATCCCTTTGAAAAGTCTATCACAATGCAACCATTCCCACAAAACTTTGAGATGAATAAATTTGAGAAATACAAAGATGAAACATGTCCTCTACAACATCTCAAAGAGTTTTACATTGCATGTCAAAAAGTTGCACATAATGAGAATTACCCGAAAAGAATCTTCACTAGGAGTCTTGGAGGCGTAACTTTGAAATGGTTCATGGCCCATCCTTATGGATCAATCTCTAGTTTCTCTAATCTCACAGAGAAATTTGTTGGACAATATTTGTATAATATTGGGCACCAAGCAACACTCAGTGATTTATGCAATACTAAACAAAAGAATGGAGAAACCTTTGCTAGTTTCTTACAATGATGGAGACATATCAAAAATCACATGCCATGGAAAATACCTATTAATCACTTAATTGACATCTTCATAAAGAATCTGATCTCTAAGATGTCTTTCCAAATGAAAATGGCTTCACCTGACACCTTTGAATTCCTTGCCAAGAAGGGAAAAGACATTTAAGATGGCCTTTTGCAAAGAGGTAGCATCAAACTGTTAGACACCTAGATTTGCACCCTTATCCAAGCTCTCATAGTCTTGGTAATCAAGTGTAAAATGGGAATCACCTCAAGGTTGTGGGACCTTTTGCTAACCGAGATGAGACCTCTAGATTCTAGGTCGGTTCCTCTTGATATGTCACCCAAATTTGCTTCTTAACATGAAAGTATATTCTTGAGGGAAAATGGATAGAAGGAATGCATGAAAAGGAAATGACTGAAAGCAAACTATTCTACTAGGTGATACACCAAAGGTGACCTGAATCATAACACATTGATTGATCTTAGCATAAAACCTTGGAACAAATAGAACACAACTTCCTAGATAGGCTTGAATAAATATTTTATAGAGAGGCCTAAGACAAACAAAGGCTATTCAGGGAAAGAAGTAATTTCACAAAAAATAGCATGTTTACTATAAGTAGACACAGACTATGACCTGAAAATAGACATCCACTTTTGCAATTCGGCATAGGAATGAGACAAAATGACAAGGGATTGTGAAATATCCACAAACTCATCTAAATCAAATCATCCATAGTAGTACACACTATTGCAAAAAGAAAGAGGGCTCAGGGACTCCAATATTTCACTAAAAATCATTCAATATATCATAATTTAGTAAGAGAGATTTAGACAAGGAAGCCTAGGGACAGGAAAGATGTCACAAAAAGCCTCTGCAATATCTAAATATCAATGAAAGATTACGAACTACAAAAATTAGAGGACAGAAAGAATGCCACGGATAATTTCCAAGTCAGGAAAACTCTAAGCTCTAAAGCTCTTACAATTGATATATACTCCCCATCACGCAAGCTTGGAGTCCAAAAATGGTTAGGGCTATATTATGATAATTTTCTTTGAATACAAAAACCCTAACTATCCCATCTATCAGAAGAAATTTTGGAATTATCTACTGAAGATCAGATCTATCTTTGAAAATTAATTTGCTATAAATAAAAATCTCTAAAAAAAGGGGGGGTGAATCTGATATGAAAGAAGACTAGTCGAAATACATAGAATGAGGTCTTAATTAGGAAACCCAGCTTGGGTCAATTCGGCCATACTATTTGCAGGGAATATGCCAGAAATCAGATTGCCCCTTCAGAAAAGCTGACTCAACCCTTACTTCTCCTAAAAGGCCACCTCTTATCCATCTAATCCTCTACCAGTCAGCCTTGCCATAACTGTTTGAATATGATCTGCAAAGATATTTGAATTTTTTAAATATTTGTATGACAACGGTCACAGCTGGCATAGATATCTGCATCGACATAGCCACAGATAACTTTACTCTACCCGGGATCTATATTATAACCTTGGGTTACCTTTCCTTCCTTGTCACTAAATCTCCCAACTGTTCCCTTTAACCTTAGTTGTATCGTGAGACTCGACGATATTGCAGTCTCAGAATCTCCTTACCTTTTATTAATTCTATATTATTTCGGAGACCTCGTGACAAAGGTGATCTCGTAGTCGCCAAATAAAATAGAATATCCCATCGTGGTTACGAGACCTGGAGACTGAAGGAGTGTGAAACACGGGCCCCATCAAGACATGCATTCCCTTGGTACTTGTTTATCATTGCCTTGTCACCACTGTCACTTACATCAGTACTAACCTTAACTCAACCCATTCATAACCATGGAGAATCTATAGATTCAACAACTAAGTACTCTCAAAGTCTCATAAAGGATTCTTACCCTTGCAGTTTATCATGAGACCTCTCGACTAAAAATGACTTAACCTTATCCTGATTTTACTTAAGTTACACCCATGGGTTAAGAAAACACTTAGTCACAGGATCTTATGATACCTTATTAACCTTGGGTCACACTTGGAGACTTTGTGACTAAAGGAAATCTCAGGGTCGCCAGATAAAAAAAATATGCCTTTTTCCTTTCGCAATTTAGAGATTGAAGGTAATGCCAAAAGTGCACATGGATCTTTCAAGAAACTTAAGTGACCCGAAAAGGTAATGAGAAAATAGAGTGAGAAATTTATGAGCTAGGGTTTTACCATGAATGCTTAGGATTTTCATACTTAGGTTATTTGTATGGACAAGGAAAAATAGGGAACTAAGAAGATACGCAGAGGATATGACCAAGACCAAAAAAATTTAAGGTCTTTTCCACAATCTTGGCTCAACCCTCGTGGGAGCCTCATTTAACTCCAACTATGGCCAATTTTACCATATTAGGAAGATTTGGGTAACATTCTTGGTGATTTATGCAGGATGTCTGCCTACTAGACATTGAGAACCAATAGCCACCGACACATTCCATTGGGCATGGAGTCACTCTAGGAAACAAAAACCTTCCTCTGACATAAAAGAGATCTTAAACAAAGCTTATGTGCATGGGCACTTCTTGAAAAGCTAGGAAGTTAGACTAGAAAGTTTTGAAAGAAAGAAAGAAATATAATCTACCCTAGGCTAACCAGTGGAGCAAACTTGGTTAAATAAAACCATTTACTGGACTGCTAAAGTAACTCGCTTTTTTGAATAAAACATTTTGTAGTACATGCATAAGGACAATTATAAGTATATGATGCATGTATAGATTTGTCAAACAATAACAAGCCACCTCTACAAAAATGAGATCAGATTCACTTACCTCAATCTGATCATGTGAAGGTACCTTAGCAAACTCCATTTGGGCTAGGTATCTGATAGGACAGCTCCTTGAGATTCTGAAGGTATAAGTTTTCTCACTGGAAGCCTCCCTCTTTTCATGGTTGTCCTTTTTTACTATGGAAAGCCATTTCATCTCCTCTTTAATGGTAAAAAAGTTGTCATTTTCTTCCACCAAATTGGCCAAAAGCTCATCAGAGCTATCAAGATCCCAAGGATCTGAAATTAGCTCCAAATTTTTCTTAGGTGGAAAATTCTTTGAAAGAGATTAATCTAAAAATGGATCTTCTGCAGCAGGCACACAACTCTAAATTCCCACCGCAAGGAGTAAGGGTTCATCATTCAGCCCTTCACAAAAAATCCCTATGATTTATGAAAAATCACACTCTTCTAAGCCTTTTCCAATGTTCTCCTCTTGCTGTTGTAAAGTTGCAAGGGTAGTTATGGAGATAAACTCATCATCATTCTCAATAAAATTAGGCAACTCATCTAACAAGGCCATATCACCCTCCTTGATATCCACCATTTGCTAAAGTTGCATCCTTTTCCCTGACTGATTTTTTGTCATAAGAAATGACAAAGTTTCTGCGTCCTCATCAACAAAGATGGGCAGTTCCTCTAATAGGTTTACCAAGGTATTAGTTTGAATATATATTTCCATCTTCTCAACCTTCTATCGAAGCTCATCACAGTCCTTACTGAGCTCTGAAATCTCTGACTTCATCTCCTCTACTTCATCACAGAGAAGCTTATCAACCACAAGCTCCTGCCCTGATAATGAGCTAGTATCTTTGCAAAGGCTTGGAATTTGACAACTAGGAGGAAGAGATGGCCATTTCCATAGAGGTTCATCACCCTGAGGAACAATAGAGGCCTCTTGGGGTGAATCAATTCTTTGGACAAACTGCCCTGATTGATTAGTGAACTGATCTTTCATCACAGTTATCTAAGTAGGATTCTTTGCCTTAAAACTTGGAATATGCAGTTGGAGGGATTTAAGGGAAGACATAGAAGGAATATTTTCTCTGAATCTTGGTAATTCAAAGCCTACACCACTTAGGTGCTACTCCACCCTTGTTGCAACCACTTCTCTAGGCTGCTGATGTTCCAGAGGTGGCTGCAAGTGCTTTGTTGGATTTTGTGCTTCAAGAGAACTCTTGAAGCTTGGAAATGGATTCCTTGCAGGTTCCTTGTGTGTAGGGTGTGGGAGAAAATGATACCTCCCATTTGGAATCTCAAGCCCAAGGGCTTCCCTTTCAGCAATTTGAGCTTCTAACTTTGTTGACATAACTTCAGCTTGGCAATTGAGCTCCTCTTCAAATTGTTAAGCATGAAGCATGCCAATCTCAGGGATATATGCTTGCAAGGTGATTGCTTCATGGTAAGGGGTAAACCCTCAAAAAATTCCATGAGTTTGGATATCTTTCTACTCATAGGCTTGAGTTTCCATATCTTGTTGCGAATTCTTTATCTTAGATATTTGCTTCATCGTGTCAAGCGCTTTAGCTTTTATCTTTCCTTGTTCTTTCATAAATTTTGAGATATGAGGCTGCTGTCTAATGGGCTAAGAAAGGGGGGGGAGGTAAGCATGGTGGGCCAATTGCCTATGCATTAACATCTCTTTTTGTGCCTTTATTTCCCATGGGTTTTCTCTTTGGAGGGCTTGCTCATAATCTCTTACAAGAGCATAATCATCTATGGCATGTTGGATATATTGATGGCCTTGTATATTATGGAATCTTGGGGTAAAAGAAAGCCTTGGAGGGCTTTGGTATGGCTGATGGCTAGCCCACTACATATTATTATTATAATAAGAAGGAGAGTAACCTAACTGTTCATAGAAACCTGACATGTCTATTTATATAGTTAGCTGGAATTTTGAAAAATGTGTAAAAATTTAGAACATACTAGCACTTTGATCTTTGAAACCAGTAGACCCACAGAGTCACCAGATATGTAGAAAAATGACCTCTTCTAGGTCTGAATCATGTCATTAGCATATCAGTGATAGCATGACTTGAAAGATAAAAATCTTTATGGAGTCCCACCAGGTGTGCCAAAACTGTTAGACACCTAGATTTGTACCCTTATCCAAGCTCTCGTAGTCTTGGTAATCTAGTGTAACATGGGAATCACCTCAAGGTTGTGGGACCTTTTGCTAACTAAGATGAGACCTCTGGATTCTAGGCTGGTTCCTCTTGATATGTCACCCAAATTTTCTTCTTAACATGAAAGTAAATTCTTGAGGGAAAATGGATAGAAGGAATGCATGAAAAGGAAATGACTGAAAGAAAACTATCCTACTAGGTGATACACCGAAGGTGACCCAAATCATAAAACATTGAGTGATCTCAGCATGAAACCTTGGAACAAATAGAACATGACTTCCTAGATAGGCTTGCATAAATATTTCATAGAGAGGCCTGAGACAAACATAGGCTATTTAGGGAAAGAAGTAATTTCACAAACAATAGCATATTTACTATAAGTAGACACAGACTATGACCTACAAATAGACATCCACTTTTGCATTTCGGCATAGGAATGAGACAAAATGATAGGGGACTTTGAAATATACACAAACTCATCTAAATCAAATCATCCATAGTAGTACACACTATTCCAATATTTCACTAAAAATCATTCAATATATCGTAATTTAGTAAGAGAGATTTAGAAAAGGAAGCCCAGGGATGGGAAGGATGTCACAAAAAGCCTCTACAATATCTAAATATCAATGAAAGATTATGAACTATAGAAATTAGAGGGTAGAAAAAATGCCACAGATAATTTCCAAGTCAGGAAAAATCTGAGATCTAAATCTCTTACAACTAATATATATACTCCCCAGCATGCAGGCTTGGAGTCCAAAAATGTTTAGGGCTATATTATAATAATTTTCTTTGAATATAGAAACCCTAACTGTCCCATCTGTCAGAAGAAATTTTGGAATTATCTACTGAAGATCATATCTATCTTTGAAAAGTAGCTTGCTATAAATAAAAATCTCTGAAAAAAGGGGGGGTAAATCTAATATGAAAGAAGACCAGTCAAAATACATAGAATGAGGTCTTAATTAGGAAACCCAGCTTGGGTCAATTCGGCCATACTATTTGAAGGGAATATGCCAAAAATCAGACTGCCCCTCCAGAAAACCTGAATCAACCCTTACTTCTCTTGAATGGTCACCTCTTATCCATCTAATCTTCTACCAATCAGCCCTGCCATAACTGTTTGAATCTGATCTGCAAAGATATTTGAATTTTTTAAATATTTGAATGACAACGGTCACAGTTGGCACAGATATCTACATCGATGACTGAGATCAAAATCTGATTTTAGTTTACAATGTAGCCATAGATAACTTTACTCTACCTAGGCTCTGTATTATAACCTTGGGTTACCTTTCCTTCCTTGTCACTGAATCTCCCAATTGTTCCCTTTAACCTTAGTTGTATCATAAGACTCAGCAACAATGTAGTCTCGCAATCTCCTTACCTTTTATTAACTCTGTATTATTTTGGAGACCTAGCGACAAAGGTGATCTCATAGTCACCAAATAAAATAGAATATCCCATCATGGTTATGAGACCTGGAGACTGAAGGAGTGTGAAACATGGGCCCATCAAGACACGCATTCCCCTAGTACTTGTTTATCATTGTGTTATCACCGCTGTCACTTACATCAGTACTAACCTTAGCTCAACCCATTTGTAACCATAGAGAATATGGAGATTCAATGACTGAGTAATCTCAAAGTCTCATAAAGGATTCTTACCCCTACAATTTATCACGAGACCTCCTGACTGAAAAGGAACTAACCTTATCATACTTTTACTTAAGTTACACCCATGGGTTAAGAAAAAACTTAGTCGTAGGATCTTATGATACCTTATTAACCTTGGGTCACTCTTGGAGACTTCACAACTAAAGGAAATCTTGGGGTTGCCAGACAAAATAGAATATTCCTTTTTCCTTTCGTGACTTAGAGACTGAAGGTAATGCCAAAAGCGCACATGGAGCTTTCAATAAAATTAAGTGACCCGAAAAGATAAAGATAAAATAGAGTGAGAAATGGCCAAGCTAGGGTTTTACCATGGATGCTTAGGATTTTCATACTTAGGTTACTTGTATGGACAAGGAAAAAGAGGGAACTAAGAAGATATGCAGAGGATATGACCAAAACTAGAAAAATTTAAGGTCTTTTCCACAGGCTAGGCTCAACCCTTGTGGGAGTCTCATTTTACTCCACCTGTGGCCAATTTTACCAGATGAGGAAAATTTGGGTAACATAAACATTACACTCCTTCTAACAAAGATAAACCAAAGTTCTAGAGTAAAAACAAAGGAGTTGTCAATGATGGAGTGACTGATGCCAAGCATGTTCAAATTGTTCAAGCATCCAACAACAATAACCAAAACAATCACAATAACAATCAAAATCAAAATCGCAACAACAATCAAAACCAGAATCAGAATTAGAACAATCATAATCAAAATAATCAGATTAGAATCAGAACAATAATCAACAACAACCACGTAATCAGTCCTACTTATTTCCTCGCAACAACTACAACAACAACAACAACAATAATACTAATAATAATGACAACCTACAACGGTGACAATTCACAGCTTTGGCAGAACCTCTAGATGTGATTTTTAAACAACTTGCAGATCAAGGGATGATAATCTATCCAAGTACTTGGCATTTTGATGAGAATAAACCTAAACCTATTTTTGTATAGAGATAATGAATATGTGATTATCATTGCATCAAAGGACATGATACCGAGAAATGCATGAAGCTTAGAAACTTTGTGCAAGATCTTATTGAGGATGGAAAAATTTAAGTTGAAGGTCAAAATGTATCCTCATATAATGCAAAACTTAAAGTATACAATCAACCCTTCCCACCTCACAATCAAAACAATGCATCAAATGCAATTCCATATGACTATTCTACCAATAGCATCACAGGTCATGATCGAATATGTGGGAATATAGAAGAAAATGATATCTTTTGGTTTGACACTCTTTGTGGCCGCATTGAAGAATCTGACACACATGTTAATACCATAATCCTCAAAGCTGATTGTAATGCTACAACACACAAACCCAAAGTCACTATCCAAGCTGCTGATAAACCTTCTACATCTGCAAATCCACCAACTACACCATCTACCACTACTCGGCCTACTTCACACTATGGCCTATTGACTCAGTTAGGAAAGACACCTGCACATATATCCATTCTAGAACTTTTGAAGACCTCACCAATTCACAAAGAAATCCTTGAAGATGCTCTAAATGAATCCCATGTCCCTAAGAACATCAATGTTGCCCAATTCCAAGCCATGATCGGGAATCTAGCTACTGATAAGGAATTTCATGGTCCTGACCTCCATCATAATAAGTCCCTCTATATAGAAGGAAAAATCCAATCCACTAAAATCAAACGGGTCCTTATAGATGGTGGATCTGACCTAAATTTGTGTACATTAAAGATGATTCGTAACATTGATCTTTCTAAGGACCTCCTAGATGTAGACAAGTGAATCACAATAAAGGCTTATGATGATAAAGAATGAGAAAGCAAGGGCTTGATCATGTTACCCTTACAAGTGGACCTGACCTTGATTGAAATTGTTTCCCATGTGCTAGATCTGGATCTACCATACAATATCTTGTTGGGATGACCCTAGATATATGCTATTAAATGTGTACCTTGTACTTATCATCAATGTCTCAAATTCCCACATCATGGCAGAGAAATTACAATTCCTAGAGATCCTAAGCCCTTTCAATATTGCAAGAGATTGGAAGGAAAACAATCTAACTACTATCCGTTGAATGACTTTGGCCAATATTCTAATCAAGAAACCCCTGTTCAAAAAACCCCCTTAGTTCCAAAAAAGGCATTAGAAACACCAGCTGAACAATCCAAAGGAAAGGAAAAGGTTACTGAAGATAAGGCCTCTGGATCTGAAGCAAAGGCCACCTTTACAGATCAAGGTATGGGAGAATATAAATTTGAAAGTGCTCTATGCATTGGGCAACTTCCTTTATCTCCAAAATCCTATGGAAAACCATCACTATTACCCTCCTCTAAAGGCAAAGAGCTTATGCACTGCAAATCAACCACTTTTGAATATTGGGGGTCCTTATCAGATGAACACATGGAATACAATGTCCTTGATTGGATCTATAGTGATGAAGAAGAAAAACCTGACTTTCCCCAAAGGAAAGTATCCCAAGGTTACTCCCATTGTTGAAAGCATGGGATATCATGGTACTTGTCTTGGAGCTAATGAAACTTGTAAGAAGAAAATCATAATAGTCAATGGCTATCCCAAAGGACATGTATTGAGTTCTATAGAGACTAAGACAAACTTCGCTAAGGAATATTGTTTAGCGGCTTTAGATTCAGACACTAAAGAGGAGCTCTTAAAAATTCCTTTCCACTATATTGAAGATGACCTTGATAATGTTAACCATGTCTTTACTATCACCCAAGCTAAGCTTTCATCCCCTTGTCTTCCCCTCAAAAACCCTGAACTAATTGACTGGGGTCAGCAAGATTCACCACCAGCTTTGGACATTTGCGATTTAGATGAGGCAATTTTAGCCCTCTTTCGACATAAGAACCTCTGAGAATACAAACATCAGATCCACTACAATGAGAAAGCCTACTTTGGTAGCTAGGTCAATTCTCTTAGTCACAAAAATGACAATAAAGATAAAAATAAAAAAAATAAAAATATAGAAAATTCCCCTAGTGAAAACCTCTTGCAGGCACCTTTGGATGAAGAAAAAGACAAAATAAAGGATGTATCCTCTAGTGAAAACCTTTCTGAGGTTCTAGAGGAGGGAGAAGCTGACCTTCCGTTCATATCAAAAGAACTAGAAGTGTCCTCTATGATCATTGAAGACACTATCTTGATCAATCTAGACATAGAGGAAGATCCACACATCACTTACATTGTAGTCTCTCTCAGTGATCAAGAAAAGAAACATATGACAACATTTCTTCATAAACATAAGATCAATTTTTCTTGGACTTACAAGGACATGCCTATGCTTGACACAGATCTTGTCATGCACCATCTTGTTGTAGGTCCTAGTGTGAAACCTATTAAACAAAAGCTTCGCAAGATGCATCTGCAAGTCACACTGGTAGTCAAAGTAGAGCTTTAGAAAATGTTGGCTGCTGAAGTAATTAGACCTATAGACTATCCTGAATGGGTCTCTAATATTTTACTAGTAGGTAAGCCTAGTGGGGGAATTTGCATTTCCACTAATTTCAAAGATCTCAACCGTGCATGTCCTAAGGATGATTTTCCACTCCCAAATATTGACATTATAGTGGATTTGGCTGCTGGATACAAGATGTTGTTCCTAATGGATGGATTATTTGTTATAATCAGATCAGGATAGCACTAGAAGATCAACATAAAATTGCATTCAAAACACCATGGGGTACCTTCTATTATTAGGTAATGCCCTTTGGTCTTAAGAATGTTGGAGTCACTTATCAACGAGCAATGACTACCATCTTTCATGAACTTTTGCATGTCATCATGGAAGATTATGTGGATGATCTTTTAGGAAAATCCAAGACACATGAATCACACATTCTTATCCTCACTACTATTTTTGAGCAATTGGAGAAATACAAGCTACGGTTAAATCCCAAGAAGTGTGTCTTTGGAGTAAAATCTGGTAAGCTGCTAGGATACAGTGTGTCATGGTGAGGAATAGAAGTTGATCCAAAGAAAGTGAAAGAAATGCTAAAGATTCCACCTCCCAAAACATTGAATCAATTACGCAGTTTACAAGGAAAACTACAATCAATCAAAAGATTCATGTCACAACTAGCAGACAAGGTGCATCCATTCTCTCATCTCCTGTGCAAGAATATCAAATTTTAGTGGGATTTCTTATGTCAAAATGCATTTGAGAAGCTAAAAGGATATCTGGCTAATATACCTATGTTGGTACCACCTATTTCTGGTCATCCTCTAATTTTGTATATATCTTCTATAGAGGTCATGTTGGGAGCCCTTCTGGCACAATTAGATGATACTGGCAAAGAGCGAGAAATTTACTACCTCAATAGGACTCTTATTGGTTATGAGTTGAATTATTCCCTAATTGAGAAAGAATATTTGGATATTGTTTTCTATACATAGAAACTATGACATTATATGCTTAATCATAAGATTCATCTTGTCGCCAAAATTGATCCACTCAAATACCTCCTGGCACGTACTACTCTCACTGGTCGTACAAAAAAATGGGTTATGATCCTTAGTGAATTTGACATTGTTTATGTGGATTGCAAAGCTATCAAAGGACAAGTTATTACAGATCAGCTAGTTGAAGTACCTATTGATGGTAAACATCCTTTGATCACACATTTTCCAAATGAATCAGTCCTTAATCTTACCCTGGATACACCATGGAAGCTTTAATTTGATGGATCCTTAACTTAGAAATGATTGTGGGTAGGAATCTTGTTTGTTACACTAAAAGGAGATTTAATCCCTAAATCTTACAAATTACAATTTTCTTGTACAAATAATATTGTAGAATATGAAGCCCTTGTACTTGGACTCCATCAGGCCATACAATGGAAAATTCTCAATCTACTGGTACTATGTGATTCACAATTGGTTATCAAACAAGTTATGGATGAATATCAAACAAAGGATGACAAGTTGCTTCCCTACCGTCATATAGTCAAAGATCTCAAAACGCATTTCACTGAGCTAATATTTCAATAGATCCCCTGCATGAACAAAAAAGCAGTAGACACCATGGGAACTATTGGGTCCTTGATCACCATGCCAAAACATAGTACACGGTGTGAGTTTCTTGGCAAGAATCTTAGGGTCCCTGCCTGTGACAAACCAAATTCTAAAATGGTGTGTGAAATTGCTGATCCTAACTCCCCATGGTACCAAGAAGTTCATTCCTACCTTCACGATGGACATACCCCACTTACCTTAACCCCTAATCAACAAAAAACCTTCATTCACCGCACTTCTCGATACACAATCCTTTGTGATACCCTTTTCTGAAAGCATTTTGATGGAACTCTTTTAAGGTGTCTAAATTTTGATGAATCACAAACATCCTTGGAGGAGGTATATCAAGGAATTTGTGGGGATCACTCTAGTGGGCTTTCTTTGGCCAAGAAGTTATTATGCATTGGATATTATTGGCCTACTATGGAACATGACGCTTACAATTTTGTGAAGAAATGTGTGCATTGTCAGCACCATGACAATTTGATACACGCCCCATCCCAATCCCTTCATCCCACCATCACCCCTTGGCCCTTTTCCCGATGGGGTCTCAACCTCGTTGGCCATATTTTCCCTAATTCTTCCAATGACCATAAATAGATCATTGTTGCTACTGAGTACATTACCAAGTGGGTCAAAGTTGTTCCTCTCACCTACACTACTAGAAAATAGATTTTGAAGTTTATTTTGAACTATCTTATCTATCACTATGGCATTCCCCAGGATATTGTTACTGATAATGGAGGACCTTTGAAGAAAAAGGATGTCACAGAGCTATGTATGAAATTTGGCATTACCCACCATACCTCTTCCAAATACTTTCCGCAAAGAAACGGTCAAGCAGAGGCTACAAATAAAACCATCCTCAAAATCCTCAAGAAAATAGTCGATGAAGTTGGCCGTGATTGTCACCTTTGCCTCAATCCTACCCTTTGGGCTTACCGCACCTCCATTCTAATCCCCACTTTAGCCAAACCCTTTGCCCTTGTTTATGGTACTGAGGATATTTACCCATCAAAATTGAGCTCCCTTCCCTCAGAATTTCTCTCAAGAATCTATTGTCCGAAGAAGAATATAGAGTTTCCTTCTTGCAAGAGCTAGAAATCCTTGATGAGAGATGCCTCAATGCCCTAAACCACCTCCACATGTATCAAAATCACCTTCACCTTCAATTCAACAAAATGATCAAGCCTCGTCAGTCTGAGGTTGGTGATCTTGTCCTATAGCACAATATGAAGAACCTCCAGAACCATGAAAATAAAGGAATGTTTGAACCTAATTGGTTGGGGCCCTTCATCATCACATCAAAGTATGGTTTTTGCACTTATCATATTTCATCACCAGAGGGAGATCCTATCACTAATCCTGTAAATATTGTACATCTCAAGCGCTTCTACGCTTGATCTGTCAGTAGTCCATTGTACAACCAAAATTTTCAAAAATCCAAAAAAAAATGAGAAAAGAAGAAAATCCAAAAACATTCAAAAAGCAAGTAAAAGAAAAAAAAAATTAAAAAAAACATAAAAATAAAAAATTATCAAAAAATTATCAAAAAAGAAAAAGAGAAAGAGAAATAAATATGTCTATCTGTGAAAACCACTTCGGTGGCGCAATGGATAAGTACCATGGTGAAAACCTATTTCAGGCGCCATGTGTAGTCAGGTCCACCATCTGTTTCCACCATTTTTTCCAAGCAGCTTATATCGCCTTCCATAATAATAGTCACTACCCATATCTGTGCAGGTAGTTTGTTAGAATTTAATCTTTACTTGTACTAATGTAAGTAGGAGATTCTTATGGAATCCCTACACCTATTTTGTCTTCTTGTACAAGTGTGAGGATAATTCTTTTTATTGTAATTTCCTTCTTAGTTATTCCTCCTTATAAGGAATCCTACACTTGTCTCACACACTATTGAAATGTGGCATACATAGATATGGGAGTTACCATGCAACTCCTCTCTCACATCTCTATTAAAGAGATGTCTCTCCTTCTCTTCTTAGATAGACTAAGTAGGTTAATTCTCCTTCTTGAATACTATTGTATGAGCTTGGCTCTCTCTCTCTCTCTCTTAGGCATTTTTTTCCCATTCTTTATATCACGGGGGTTTTTTTATGCTTGTCCCCCTTCAAAATCTTGTCTCCTTGTTGCTTGAATCTTTGGTGAATGCTCCTAGTTTTTGCACTAATTCATGGTAAATATTCTTACTCCTTGCTCTTTGGTTTAAAAAATTTCCTTGCTCCTCCTCATTTTGTTGCTATTTTCAACATGGTATCAAAGCAGGTTGGTTTAATCTATTTTTGAGTGTACAGGTGAAGGAGCTACCATATCTTGGAACACTCCAAATTTTGGAGACCTCTTGAGAGAATTTATTTCATTTTTTTAACTAATCTTATTGAGGAAAAATTGAATTTATGTGCAGGTTTCCCAAGTTTTTATTCAAAATTCTATTGATCTACATGATTCAAGATTTTAATCTCTGGTTTTCTGCAAGGTTTCATAAATCTAGTTTATAGATCTTTGCTATCATTTTTTCTTTTGTTCATTATCCGCAGATGCTTATATTTATCTTGTGTTGTTTTTAATATGTTTCTATAGCTTTACATATCTTTGTTTATAAGATCTTTTATTCCAGCATCTCTACTCGGTTTCTTTCTAGCTAATTAATCTAATTTGATATATATATCTAATCTATATTTAAATCATTTTTTTATCTAATCTTTTTTTCTGCTCCTCTCCCATAGGCAGGAGAGTTCTTTTGCAGCTTCACATGCTGCATGCTCCTCTTGCACTCCATTGCACAGCTTTATTTCCAACTCCAGCTCCATCCTTTTCTTTGTTCAGCGTGTGATTCTACATCTTCATTCTGTTTCATTCTGCAACGTAGTAATGTAAATTACTTGATAGCACCAATACATACATACCATTTCTATCATTTTTTAACAGCATAGCATTTTCATTCCATAGCTTTTTCAGATACCATTCCATTACACAACTTTGTTTTCATTGCCCATTCACTGCATTGTGCAGCCTGCTCCTAGCGTGCCCATGTAAACTCTTCTCCCCTTCTTATGCTCTCCTCCTCCTAGCGCCTTGTTTTTTTCTTCCATCTTTTTTGATGAAACATTAAAAGCTCTGCATTTAATCTTTATATGGTCTCATGGAAATTTGTATTCTCTTGTCATTGTAGTCAAATTGGTTTCAAATTATCTATAGTTGTAAGTTCTTGTTTTTCCTAAGTCTCGTATAGCTTTTTATAGCAAAAAATTAGAGGAAAGAATTTTTTTATTCATCAAATAGTTAAACGTGTTTATGAATTTGAAACTTCCCCAGAAAGACATGATTGGAAACTTTCTAACTGGTTATTTTTCTTTGAAACCATTTCTTTTCTTTTTCCATTCCTAGTTCATTTGCATTTCACAAAACTAATAACAAGAGGCAGAGTTTTCAGTTGTTAATTTGTTTCAATTATAATAATTTTAGTTTTTTAAATTTTGTGCAACTTTTACATGTTTATAATCATTAAATTTTACTCAGTATCATTGAGATAGACAAAGGTAATACATGCATCAAACTTCCTTGAATTTACAGATTAGAGCATGCATATTGACTAATACTGGTATCTGAGCATTGCCTTTTTCCATACGTTTTTTCAATCAAACTTGTCAGATTTGTAACGGTTCTTCTGCAAGTGCATTGATTTATTCTTCTGACTTCTTCTGCAGCTCTATCATAATTTTTAATCATAAATTTTTATTTTCATATCATTTCAATTTATATTGTTCTTAGTTGCAGGCTCATCATTCCTTTTTAACATTGTTTATCTATTGTAGTGGTTATCATTATTTTTTTAATTAATTAAGTTTACTTTTCAAAATTTAGAGTTTACTCTTTAAATTTTTCAAATTCATCTCAAAAAGTTAGCATTCTAACATTTTTAATAGTAGCATTATTTCTTTCAGCAGCTTTATCTCTTTTCTCTTTTAGAGTTTATTGGTTCCTCTATATAAATATTTTTGTGGTTTTATAGTTATTTTTTCAAATTGAATTTAATCTTTAAATTTTTTTTTAAAGTTTTAAACATAAAAGTTAAACTGTTTCATTTGGTCTCGCTTAATTTTTTTTTAATTTCATCTTAAACCCACTTTCACTTAATCATTATGTCACAATTTAAACTTACAAGCTCCAATTATATTGTTTGGAAGACACACATGTCTAATATTCTTAAATCTTGACATCTTTTGGATATTATTTCTACACCAAATTTGAAACCGACTTCCACCACTCCTCAGGTTGACCAGGATTCCTGGCAGTTGAAAGATGAGGAAGCATTTGGTCTAATTGGATTCTCTTTAAACCAAGACTTATACCACCTTATCTCAGATTGTACTTTGGCTCATCAAGCTTGGCATGTCTTGGAGAACACATTTCAAACTCACGAGAAACCTGTTCCCCTTATTAGTCAAGCAAATCAAGTTTCTACACCACAATGTGACACTATTTATCCTTTAAATGATTTTCCTATTTGGGATGACCCATGTTATGATGCTTTTTTTTGGGATGATCCCCTAGCTACCTATTTTCCTCATAGAGATAACTTGTTACAGTTTGATGATGTTTCTTATTCTCATACATGTTCTGCCTTTGATGATATTTTAGAACAAGAAGATGAAATTATTGATGCATTTCTCAATGTCACTTTGCCCTCATGTATTACAAGAGATGATGTTCCTATTTGCTCCAAAGTGGATTATGAATTTTGTGACACTCAAATGGTTATTGTGGAGGACCAACCTCCTTCTCTAAACTCTAATATTCTTATTGATATTATTGATGGTGATTGTCCTATTTCTACTCTTTATTATGAATCTAGTAATGAATCCATTTGGTTTACAAAACCTCTTTATGATGAAATTACATTTGATGATTCACACTCAGCTTCTACTGATTCATCTTTCGAAGGAAATCCCAATAATGGGAGATCCCCTCATGGTTCTTGTTTTTTTATAGATACAGGTGATCCTTCTTCGACAAGTAACAACAAACAACTTCAAAGTGTACTCAAAGATTTGGGCCTATATCCACAAACTCCTACACTCTTGCATTACGAAAATCAAAGGAATCCTATTTCAAGATCCAAGCACTTATCATTGCACCATCACCTACTATCAACACAAAGTGAAGAAACACAAGTTTTCCTCCTCTACTACAAGAAGGATAATCCAATTGTAGATTTTTGTAAAACCCCAAGAAAAGATTAAAGGGGGGTGTTAAAATTTAATATTTACTTGTACTAATGTAAGTAGGAGATTCTTATGGAATCCCTACACCTATTTTTTCTTCTTGTACAAGTGTGAGGATAATTCCTTTTATTGTAATTTCCTTCTTAGTTATTCCTCCTTATGAGGAATCCTACACTTGTCTCACACACTATTGAAATATGGCATACATAGATATGGGAGTTACCATGCAACTCCTCTCTCACATCTCTATTAAAGAGATGTCTCTCATTCTCTTCTTAGATAGACTAAGTAGGTTAATTCTCCTTCTTGAATACTATTGTATGAGCTTGGCTCTCACTCTCACTCTCTCTCTCATTCTTAGGCATTTTTTTCCCATTCTTTATATCACAGGGTTTTTTTCATGCTTTTCCCCCTTCAAAATCTTGTCTCCTTGTTGCTTGAATCTTTGGTGAATGCTCCTAGTTTTTGCACTAATTCATGGTAAATCTTCTTACACCTTTCTCTTTGGTTTGAACAATTTCCTTGCTCCTCCTCATTTTGTTGTTATTTTCAACATAGTTCCTTGACCATTTTTCACCTCCACAATAAAATTGCATTCCCACACGACTGAGCTTACCATATCAATACTGAGCTTTATTCTAGACACATTGACTGTAAATGTTTCCAACAAATCAGTAGATAGATTGACTTTCCTTGTTTCATTCTATTCACAAGCAATTGCCAGTGAATTCTTCTTTCTATCAATCAATCTTTGGCCCATCAGGATGCATCCTTTCTGTGTCAGCTGTTCCATCAATCCTCACATCAAAATTGTTCATGGCAAGAACTTTTGGACTGAATGACCACTTGGTCAGGATGCCTTTTTAAAATTTTTTTATCTTGTGTTTCAATATGCCCTTATCGCGAAAGCCTCGATCTTTTATATCTTGGTTTGTTATGGTGAGTACATAATGGAATACGTGTCATTCGTGGCATGATCTGCTTGTCATAGATTGTTAGTGCATTTATGTTTTGATATTTAGTTATGACTATGTATGCCTCACTGGGGGAAGGATTCATGCATCTCAAATCCCTAAAAAGATCTAGATGTATTGTGTCTCCTCATAAGTAACATTTCATAGGTCTCATCATACCTAATATCTCGCATTCTTGTTCCTAACAACCTATTTGTCTGAGAGTCTAGTCCACACAAAGGAACCATGTCACTTGTGTTTTCTAGCACATGGTGCATAACTCTTTTTGCAATATCAAAATAGGGTGTGCTCTCCAACATTAACATGGTATAAATCCCACTATCATCATGTAGTTAAGATTGCATTTTAGCTAGGTCATATTGCATCTTGATTGTGATCTTGGCAAGGTTTCTATTTATTCCCCCTATCTAGTCACCTAAGTGATTTTATTAGACCTATTTGATACACACAAAAAAATAGTGTCCCCATATGTCTCATATTGCATTTATTAGGTTACTTATGTTCTTCATTAACTCCATTCATTAATCATTATTCATTATAAGTTGCATTGTTACTTCATTCATCAATCATTATTCATTATAAGTTGCATTGTTACTTCATTTCATTACTCATTAGTCATTATAGATATATATAGTTCATTTCATTCATTACACAAATCACATATGCATTTACATTTATTAACCATCACATTACATCAATACATGTAAAATACACCTATCCATAAACATCTACATATCACACCTTATATATATATA
>MU228022.1:5905494-5919789 GCA_018584345.1 Thuja plicata
TAACACATCATATTAAATCATAATGCATCCATACATCCTGCATAAACATCACATAGCATCATAAATATAGTCCACAAAGTCCATGTATATATATCAAAATATTTTTAGTACATAATGTATCACATAACTCATCCAAAAATGTGTATCAAAAATGGTCTGAGATGAATCATGGTGGTGGCTGCGATGGTCCTGCACCAATACCTAGACTTGGTGGTAACCCCACCGATCCTTGTGAGCCTTGCCCTGTGCTCTCATTCTACACTCTCTCTGAGTATGGAGGATGTCATAACCCCTGTGGCACTATGGAATTATAGAGACCCATATAATATGTGGCCTCTCTGCCTCTCTGACCAACCTCTCTTTGCACTGTAAAAGCATCTGCCATCACCTGTCCTAAACTTGCAGCCCTGCCTGCTTGATGAGCTATCTCTCGATTCGCTCTATAATCCTCTGCACATCTCCATGCTAAGTCTCTCTCTATTGTCAGATATTCTATTTGTGCTGACATAGCTTCCAGCTCCTCTGCACCTCCATGCTCCTCAATCACAGTGAACTCTCCACTATCCACTTGTGCCTATAGTAAGTCCAATGCTCTCTAAGCACTATCCCCCCGAGCGGTCTCTGCTGCCAAATCCCCTTGAACCCTAGACAAATCTATCTAAACACTTCTCACTTTGGCCTAAGCAGTCACCAGTAAACCCTACAGTCTGTGGATCTCTGCCTGCGTGCTCAACTTAGTCACCTGAGATGTTGCTAGAAGGCCTTGTACTCTGCCTAACTTAGTCCAAAGACTATCCCACTTGTCTACCACTGTGTCATAAACCTCCTGGGCTATGTTCCTGGCTAGTGGTCCCTATCCCTATGGCCCCTGTTCTTGATCGGGTGGCCTCTGCAGCCCCTATCCTTTCTCCTATCCATGTCACTGATCTTGTCCCTATGCACCTGGGACTATAGGAGGCGGCCTCCCTGCTAGTATCTCCACCTACCCTCTCTGCCTTTGAGCTAAAACCCTGGGCTGAACTCTCGTCCCCCCGACCCCTCCTCCATCCAAATCATCTTCATCATCATCTTGATCCCCTCCATCTCCTCGCTCTTTAGGGTACTCATCTGCCTGTACAATCCCTGGCACTGTCAACCTAGCCGGTCTATGTGCTACCCACCACTGAGCATATGCTGGTACTACCCCGACATCCTATAAAGACTCCCATGCCCTAACCTATGGGACCTCTATCATCCCCAGCCATGATTCCCGTGATGTACATGGGTCGACACCCATCCCCCAGATTCTCCCCACCTCTTGTGTCACCAGTGGATGTGGGAACCCATCTGGAACTGCCTCCTATAACTATCCCATCTCTCTATGTACTCTAGAAGGCATGTATCTAGAGATCATATAGGTTGTCTGTCCAATGTGCCAACAATTTGTCTGCACAAATCTCATGTAATACGAGTCATAGAACTCATCCTCTGCATATCCATCCTACTGTGGGATTTGATTTCCCCAAGCCTCGCACCCTGCATATGGTGCCCACTAAATCTCCCCCATCTTGTGAATCCTTCATCACCAATATCCCACTGAGTCTGTGGCCTCGTAATTGATGGGTGGCTGGTACCTACATGCAAATGGCTCATAAGCCACTCAGGTTTCTTAGTTCCTATTCATTCATATGAACGCAATGTGCTCCCATGCCCATACAAGAAGCAGCGTGAATTCTGGCCCTCATGCCCTACCCTTATGGTAGGTGCACATGTGTAAGTCATAATATAGTTGCCTAAGGAGGGTATACACCTAGCAGTACTAATCTTCATCCTCTACCATGCTACTCAGAACTTGTGCCCAGCTTATCAGGAATCCCTTGCCTACATGACCAGGTATCAACTGGTCTCCTATAAATCTGGCCAAGTAGAGGGCCACCTGCTACAACCATGGCCAAAGCACCATCGCTCTTTCCCAGGACATCCACTGCCATGTAGTCAGAAGATATGTGTACCTCCACCCAAATTCCATCTCCATATAGGGCTCTAAACCCTCAAAGTAGTACTCAGGTATCAGCCCCTGAATAGGCAGTCTATAGATCCTCCACACATCATGGAGGGTGATAGTAGCTTCCTCTGTCAGGAAGTGAAAGCTCAAAGTGGTACTATGCCATCTCTTGATCAAAGCAAACATAAGTGCATTATGTGCTCTCAGATGTGGCCACCGATGTACGTGATCCAACCCGCATAGATTCACGATCCCCCACTCTATCGCTGTCAGCTCATGCTCCAGCACCATAGTAGTTGGGAAGCACTCCCTCACCTAGAAGGTGATGGTATCCTCCTGCATCCAACAAGCTCATGTCAGATATTAGATAGAATTCTAGGGCATTAAAAAATGCCCCTCGCCTGTGTCGGGACATCAAAAAATGCTCCTGGCCCCTTTTCTCCTTATTTTCTCTTTCTTCTCTTGTTTTTGGGTCAATCCATAGAGACGATGGTTGACCCTCATAGACAATGGATCTTTGCAGTTGCTAGTTTATGGAGATGACAATTTAGGTCACTGCTTCTTTACCGTGCAGACGACAGAGTTTAAACTCCATCGTCTTTGTTGTGCATTTCCCACCATTTTCTACCTTTGCAGATGGAGATTGAGTGATCCCTATCTATGCAGACACTGATCCTTGATCGGTCATCTGTGAGGACGGTGATCTGTAGATCACCGTCTATGTAGACAGTGGCCAGGCGACCATCATCTGCGCTGCGCACCAGTTTGGGATGCATTTATGACACCCTAAACACTTGAAAAAACATTAAAGGCATAAAACATGAAGCAGTATTTGACTACTCACCGGTGGTCCAGCATCCGCCAGTCACTAGTAGACCCAAATGCACTCTCCAAGCTGTGCATGATCTCGCTCTACTACCATCGCTCTCCTTTTTCATCTCTCTTTTTTCTCTTTGTGAGTAAAAGTGTCTTCTTTATGGGCCCTAGTGGACTATTTATAGCCCCTTGGGACCTGTTTCTTCCGTCCTTCTCCCCATTCCCCATTTTGGTCCCTATTTTTCCTCTATTTTCCCTGGACACACCACATAATTGGTCTTCTTTCCCCTTTTTGCTACCTTTTTCAAGAAAATTTTATTATTATTTTATTATTTTTTCCTATTATTTTCTCAAGGGGGCACCCTCCTCCGCTCTCGCTGCCATAGGTTTTCCTGACCTTTCTGGAGCATCTTATTTTCTTTTCTTTGATGCGATGCCACTTTTGATGCCGCATCAAAGAGGGGCAAAATGTAGATGTCTAAAATCATCCTTATATTAATTTAATTAAAATTCCCATAGCATTATAATTAATTCTAATTAATTATATTTGTTATATTCTTCTATTTATTTAATTAAATATAATTCACTTTCCTTAGTATTTAAATTTAATTTAAATACTATCCCCTTTAATGTATTAAATTTCATTTATATACATTACCCCTTATTAATCCCTTTTAAATAAATTTCTAATTTATTTATTCCTTCACATGACTTAAATTCTACTAAACTATAATTAATCTAAATTTTAAATTTGAATTAAGCTAATTTGAACCTAGATCCTACCCTACCTCACATCACTCTCACCAAAGAAACTTACTCACTAATTAACTAAGGTTAATTAGGCTAATTTCTTGATTCCTACACCAATTAGTCCTAATTATTTTCTTACACAGGTGTGAGCAAATTTATAAAAATCTACTTTTCCAAATAATCCTTATTTGGTGCCAACAAGGTTTCTTACACCTATGATGACACCCTCTTATACTTTCTAAAAGTGTCTCATTGGCCCAAAACTCTTACACCTCTTACAAGATCCTTCACATGTGTACTTTAAGTACACTTTGACCCATCACATCCAAAGTTTCTCACACATGTGTGAGAAAAGTTGGCCTCTTGCATGGCTTATGTGTCCCTCATGTGGCACCTTTCTTGGATGCCACATGAGCTCCACCTCATCCAAGCCCTCTCTCTCCTCCAAAAAATATATAAATAGAGGTCATTGTCAAGAGCAAATCATCTCCCTTTTATGCATTATTATCATGCTAGTTTAGTTCTATAAATTCTTAGTTCATGCTTCATTCTTTCTTAGTTCATTTTAAAATCTAGATATTACATCTTAGGTATAATGAATGAATCTAGTTGTTCATTTTGATCTTGCATAACATGTTAGTGTAATCTTACATTTTCATCCTCATTTTGGTGAATGGCTTGAGACAAGTTCTTCATACTTGTTCTTGAGATTTTCATTTGATTCCATTAGCTTGCATCTTAGTTTTCATCAACCAAATCATAGTGGGATTAAGTTATTGTGTTGGGAGAGCACACCCACAACAATCTCTAAGAGAAAATCAACAAGGCATTGGGTGCCCTTGTTTGGCTCATCGAAGGTTGTGGTGAAAGTATTTGTTTTGGATTTCATTTTAAACATGCCAACTCTTTGAATCTTATTTCTAATGACTAACCTTGATGTTTGCATGTTTTAGTGTTGTTCTTTGCAGGTATACTTTTTATCACATACAGTATATATATATATATATTAAAGAAACAATGGAAACATTACAAATCTATAAATTGACAATGTATTACCACATTGTGGCCATAGTTTTATCTCTTCCCTCTAATGCTTGAAATTTTAAAATATCTTGTGAGAGCTCAAAATCTGACTAATGGGTGATTTAAAATGAATGGATAATTAATGAGAAAGCTTTACCTTGATTGACTCTTTTTCTGGATTTAAATGCCTACAAGATATCTCCTAAGAGTTCAAAACCTGTGATGGAATGAATAATGAAAAAATAAGACCACCAAATAATCCAAATCAACCAAAGCCCAACCATTCTCTACCAGTTGGCATCCCTTTTTAACAAATCTGTTAGTAAAAAATGTATCTAAATATCTTTATATGGATTCAAATTGAACCAAAAGGAAAATATATACCTGTTTTCATGTTTAAAGAGAAATCAAGGGTTTTATTTCTATCCATCTATCCTCTACTCTATATCTCGCAAAAAATTTAAACCGTGTGACCAAACATTGTAAAATATCTATCTTATGCTCTTTATTTGGAAAAACATAAATCGGGCATCCAAAATGAAAACTAAAAGATCAACAAGACCAATCTAAAAAATGGAAAAATTGAAATAGAAAATAAAAGTGACATATGGTGGTATTTTTAACATAGGAAAGAATGTTTAATTTTTTTTGATTAATTAGTGGGTTCTATAGTGAATGTTTCCCACAAATCTAATGCAATTATTTGGGATTTGAAAATATGACATGTTTAACATCGTGGTGGTTTTTCTTGTTTAACAAGGTGGTGGTTAACATCAACTTTAACACCAAATTTGACCCATAAATGTAATCTATTTGGGATGCTAATGTCGGTGTTAATGGTGCCTAATTTCATGCTAGTTTTAAAACTTAAATGTACCCTATTTGGGGTGCCAAACATGATGTAAACAAAACCTAATTCAGTGCCTAATTTTGATTTGAATTTTTGGTCATCTTGTAATCATAAGATTTGAGCTCTTGTTTGTTTTAGAATTATAATTTGATTTTGTTTTCTTTAAATCTTGTGTACAGTTGGGGTTCTCTTTATTATAGAGTTCAAGTTGGTTTAATATTAGGGATAGGGTTCAATTTGGTTTAACATTCAATTATGGTTGGGTTACAATTCAGTTTATTTTATTATTACAATTAGCATTTAATTTGGTTTAGTGATAGCTATAAGGTATAATTCGGTTTAGGATTAGGGTTCGATTTAATTTAATATTCAATTAAGTTCAATTATCATTCTATTTAGTTGTGTTATAGTCAAGGTTAAATTTTGTTAAGGATTTAGGTTTAATTTAGTTTCGATTAATGGTTTAACTTGATTTACGATATAATTAGTTTTAGGTTTAGGGTTAAATTTAGTTTAGTGTTTGATTTGAATTTTCTTTAATGCATGAAATCAATCTATTGTAGGCTTAGGATTACATTTTATAAGGTTTAGCAGATTAAGGTTAAAATTTGTCTTACTAATAGGGGTAGGGTTAGAGTTAGAGGTTAAAATAAGGTTTAGTGCTTAATTAGATTTGATTGGGATTTTATTTTTGTTGATTGGTAGTGTTATGTTATTTTGGTTTATGATTAGGGCTCAATTTGGTTTAATGTTCAATTAGCTTTAAGGTTTGGGATTAATTTTTTTTAGTATAAGGGCAAGGGTTTAATATGTTTTTTCATTACACTTAGGGTTCAATTTTGTCTAGGATTGGGGTAATTGTTCAAGTTGGTGCACTATTGAATTAGCTTTGCAAACAGGCCTAAAATTTGGGTTGTTTTTTAGAGTTAAGGGTACAATCAATCAAATTTAGGGTTAATGTTTAATTTAGTTTAGCTCTACATTTATGAATATGTATAGAATGAGAGTTAGTGGTGGAATTCAAAGTTCATTTAAATGTTTAGTTAGAGTAAGGGTTAAGGTTGAATTTGGTTTTAACATTAAGTATCGCGAGTATAGAGGGTTAGGGTTAAATATGGTTTAGGTTTATAATTAATGTTAAATTTTCTTTAGGGAATAAATTATATCTCCCTAAATCTTCCCGATCTTCTCTCTCCCTCCCTCAATCCCCTTTATTCTCTCCCCCTCTAACTGTATCTCTCCCTCTACCCCCCATCTACTCTTTTCTAACCTCTACCTAAGTTTCTCTCTCTTTCTCTTCCTCCCTCATTGATGCAAAGACCCTTGATCTAAGTGGTTGAACCCTCTTATGATAGGTTCTTCAAACCTCTATAGGGGATGATCTTAGACAAAAGAATGTAAACCTTCAAAATACCCTCCAAATTTAATCTTCAAACAACATGTTAAAGGCCAACCAATCCTATAACCTATTAGTCCTCTAGGTGTGCTAGGAAGGAAACCTTGTTTTTAGGGAGTGAACATAGTTTTCTAATTTCTTTAGATATATTGTCTTCCTTCTTATCAGTTGGTTATGATTTCCCCTTTTTACTGAGAGCTACCGACTACTGATAACTAACCCCTTATACCGATGAGTCTTTCCTTATGCCGATACACATTCCTTATGCTGATATTCCTTCATTCTCATAGATAATGAATAATTTTATAATTGAAAATATTACACACTCCATCCACTATTGGATTCAATCAATCCACTCCTAGATTCCTCTTGCACACTCAATCTTCGCAAACCATGACCAAGAACATGGTCATGCTTGGTCTAGGGCTTGGTGTTACCACTAGGTGCCAATAACTTCTAGTCCCCAAACTCTGAATTTATATTACACATTGCCCTAACTTGAATTCCCCAAGTGGTCATGGTGATCCACTAGTGAGATCTCAAGTTGGGGCCATTTATGTTAGGAACCCTTGGTCTAGGGCTTGGTGTTACCACTAGGTGCCAATAACTTCTAGTCCCCAAACTCTGAATTTATACTACAAATTTCCCTAACTTGAATTCCCCAAGTGGTCATGGTGATCCACTAGTGAGATCTCAAGTTGGGGCCATTTATGTTAGGAACCCTTATTTTAAACACTAATGAGTGTTAGAAAAAGAATGTAACAACCACTCCGATAATGGGATTCCTTCAGATCCTACACTAGATTATTTAGAAAACTATTTCAAAGAGCCTTCTGACCATATAAATCTTTCAAATTACTCAAAGAAACATATATTTCCTAACACCATAGAAATTCTTAGAACACTGTAAGAACTAGAATTGTCTTATTAATTCTCATACCAAATTATTTGTACATCAATTCCTTTCTTCTCCTTTTTTCCTCATCGATTGAATTTGATTCAATCAGGCATATTTATGCATCAAACAACCAACTATTTTTCAAGCATATATGACCATTGGAGAAGTTGGGAGGCCAAAATGGGACTTTTGCAAGTCTACACCCATTTGAGCAACTTTTGCTCCTAATGAAATTTATGCATTCTAAGACAACTTATGGACCCCAAATGGATCCAAATGACAAGATACCATATAAAAACATACCCTAGACTAAATTTTTGATCCTTTGACCAATTTTGACCAAGTGTCTTATAAGAGTTTCCTACTTTGAAATTGGTCTTATAGATGGATCATATTAGCTTGTTTTGGATCTAATGATCCCTTAGGACCTTGGGGCATTTTAATCCCTATTTAATACATATTGGAAGGGGTGGTCCTGAACCATACTCCAATGGATTTTTAAACTCAAGTTCCCACTTGAGAGTAACTCTTGCAACGTGGTTTCATTTTTTCTAATCATTTGTTTATCCATCCAAGTGGCGTCCAAATATAATAGCCTTTTCCATTTCACCAATTACTCCTTGTAATTATTTCTCCTAGTTTGTTTCACCACCTTTGAATCCAACACTTTCTCCAATTGTAGTGGTTTTATAGGAGGGATATCCTTAAGCCATTCAACTTGTGTTTCTTTAGTATCCTGTAAGGAAGAGTTAGAACTTGCGTCACCTTTAAAATGATTTAGATCACAAATGTTAAAAATAGGAGACATGGAAACACTAGGTGGTAGGGATATTTCACATGTATTCTCCTCAAATTTTTGGATTATCTGGCAAGGTCCTATCTTCCTCATTTGAAGTTTTGTGTATTTTCCTTTAGGTAATCTGTCTTTGTTTAAATAAGCCCATACTTGATCTCCAACCTTGAAATTGATGTGTCTCATCTTCTGATCTACCTGTGCTTTATATTTCTTTGTGTTAGACTTCAAAGTTTCTTTCACCTATTCATTAACACTTTTGATTAGATTTTCCAAGTCTACACCTTGAGCACTAGTTTTGAAATCATTTGGAAAGTCCCTCAACTCCATCACCCCTCTAGGATGAAAGTCATAGTTTATCTAAAAAGGATTTTTACCGATACTCCTATTTATGGTATCATTAAATGCAAACTCTTCTTGTGGCAAAATTGAATCCCAAGACTATGAATACTGTTTGGTCAAACATCTCTATAAATTTCCAAGTGATCTATTAACCACTTTAGTTTTCTCATATGTCTAAGGATGGTATGTAGAACTGAAGGAAATATTTGTTCCTAACTTCCTCCAAAGAGTCCTCCAAAAATGACCTTGAAACTTCATGTCTCTGTCAGAAATAATTGATGAAGGTAATCCATGTATCCTTACCACTTCTTTAAAGAACAAGCTAGAAATGTGGGATGCATAATTTGTGGTCTTGCAAGGAACAAAGTGTAGTATCTTCTTGAATCAGTATAGAATCACAAATATTGTATCAAATCCTTTCTTTGTCCTAGGGAACCCCTTGAAAAAGTCCATACTAACACTGTCCCAAGGTTTTTTGGGAATTGAAAATGGTTGATAGAGTCCTTTATTTGTGTGAACCCCCTTAGCCCCTTGACATATTGTGCAAGACTCAACAAAATTTCTAATGTTAGTTTTCATTCTAGGACAATGATAATGTCTTCTAACCAATTCAAGTGTTTTATCAATTCCAAAGTGACCCCCCATAGTGCCATAATGCTTCTCTTTAATGATATTTTCCCTCATTGAACATATTAGGATACAAAATTGTCCCTGTTTGAACAACTCATTCATTAATCATGAAATCAGAATACAATGTATGGTATGCATCTGATAAAGTAGTACAAACCTAATATATTTCACCAAAATCTGGATCATTTTTGTACAAGTCTTTTAGGGTATCAATCCCTATGCTTTGCATCTTTACTTACTGTCTCTCCCATTGAGGGCATCTGCCACTTTGTTTTATGTACCATTCTTATGTTTTTTGGTGAATGTTTATACCTAAAAATGCTCAACCCACTTCATGTATCAGGTACTTAGCTTTTCCTGACTATTCAAGAAGCTTAATGCATGGTTGTCTGTGAATAAAATGAACTCCTTTGGAAAAATATAGTTTCTCCACTTCTTGAGTTCATGTACCATTGCATATAGTTCCAATTCATAGGTACTATACTTTTGTTTAGCCTCATTCAATTTTTAGAGAAAAAGGCAACATGCCTACCTTATTGGCTAAGGACTGCACCAATGGCCAAATTACTTGCATCTGTCTCTACTGTGAAATTTTTATTAAAATAAGGAAGTGAGAGGATGGGAAATTGGGCCACTCTATCTTTAAGGTATTCAAATACTTCTTCTACCTTGGTTGTCCACTCAAACTTCACTTTCCTTCCTCCTTTGATAGTGTCAAGTTGTGGTGAACATATATGACTAAAATTCTTGATGAATTTCCTATAAAACATTTCCAACCCATGGAAGCTCCTCACATCTCTTGATGTCTTTGGTGTTGTGCTATTTAAGATAGCATCCACCTTCTCTGGATCCATCTTCAAAGTACCCTTAGACATCACAAAACCCAAATAGGTTAGTTCTTGTTGCATAAAAACACATTTTTCCAAATTTATTAATAAATTGTGTTCATGGAGTCTTTTTGGGAATTTAATGAGATGTTCCAAAGGTTCTTCTTTGGACTTACTGAAAACAAGTATGTCATCCAAATAAAAAATACATATTTTACCAATGAAATCATGGAGTACTTCATTCATCAACAACATGAATGTACTCGGTGCATTACTGAGACCAAATGGCATCACAAGCCATTCATATAACCCTATTTTTGTTTTAAAAGAAGTCTTCTTTTCATCTCCTAGACTTATCCTCTTTTTCATGATATCCTAATTTAAGTTCTATCTTGGAAAAGTAGCATGCACCTCCTAACCGATCCAACAAGTCTTCAATCCTTGGAATATGAAATCTATATCTGATTTTGATTTTTGTCATTGCCCTAGAATCAGTGCATAGCCTCTATATGCCATATTTCTCAGGAGCTAATAAACTTGGAACTGCACATGGGATTAGGCTCTTTTGAATTATCCCTTTATCTAGCAAATCTTGTACCCTTCTGGTCACTTCTGCAGTCTAATTAGGGGTAAGTTTATAAGATTCCTTGTTTGGTAATGAAGCACTAGGAATGGAATCAATGTGGTGAAAAATGTACCTCAGGGAAGGTAGGTTATCTGGTAAGTCTCCCATAATGACACCCTTATATCTCCCCAAAAACTCATCTAATTCATTGGGTACCCTTTGAGGTTCTATCTTTTCTATAGGCTTCATGATTAAGGCATACCTTATCTTGAATTCCTTGATGGTTTGTACCATCGATCTCCTTCTCTTCTATCAACATCATCATTGGTTCCTTTTATTTACTAGAATTAGCATCAGGCAGTGGTTTCATGGTGTAGGCATGCCCATCTTTGTTTATATTTATAGGCATGTCCATAATATCACACAATACTCTATCTTTGTATTCTCCTATAGATAAATCTACCCATGGTTGTTCATTGATTAAGGTTTGTTTTCCTTTAGTGAGACAAGAAACTTGTGATGAGTTGGGATGGGTTAATCTTTTTGATTTTATCTTTTCTACCATTTCTCTAGATACTAAGTTCTCAGTAGAACCAGAATCAATAACAAGTTTGCAGACCTTACCATGGATTTTGCAGTTGGCCTTGAAAAGTGTCTTTCTTTATTGTGGCTCTTGGGGTGAAGGTTATTTCAAGAGTGTCATGTTCATCATCAAATAGACTCCTTCTTCTGGATCCAACTCCTTAGAGGGTGAGTTGACACTTTGTGCATTATCCTCGATTAGGTTTGTTCTTCTTCCACATTGCAAGTTTGATCCCACCTTTTTTGGACATCTATGAGAAGGATAGCCCACTTGGTTTCCATTTCAGCACCTTATGGGACCACAATTACTTCCTCCAAATATTCCTTCTTCTGGATGCAACTCCTTAGAGGGTGAGTTGACACTTTGTGCATTATCCTCGATTAGGTTTGTTCTTCTTCCACCTTGCAGGTTTGATCCCACCTTTTTTGGACATCTGTGAGAAGGATAGCCCACTTGGTTTCCATTGTAGCACCTTATTGGACCACAATTCCTTCCTCCAAATATTCCTCTACTATTTTATCATCTTTCTCTATATTCTCCTCTTGAACTGTTTTCTCCTTGTGTGTTTTCTCTACTAGACTCCCCTTGGAATTTGAAACTTTGTCCTCTTCCACTAGAGGCTCCTCTACATCTATCATTCCTTCCTCTTCCTATGTTCTTATTTTTTCTTTGTTTTATCTTTTCTTCCACCTTCAATTCCATTTGGTAGAATTTTTGGACTTTCTTAGGGTTGCAGGGATTCAACTCATCCTGAATGTTCATTTTTAGGCCATTTAAGTATCTAGCCACCTTCTCAACTTCACTCTCCACTGTCTTTGACTTCAAGAAAATATTTTGGACTTCCTCCATGTAGTTACTAAAATCCATGTCTCTTTGTTTTTGGTTTTTTCTCCTTTTATAAAGTTTTACTTCATAATCATCTGGTACATAGGCCTCCTTGACCTTATTAACCATCACCTTCCAAGAGGAAATCATATTCTTCCCCTCCTTCACACTTTCTCCTTGGATGAAGTTCCTCCAAGTTAGTATGGAACCTTTCATCTTTGTATTTTATATCTTTACTCTTTGATTCTTAGGGATATCATCACATTTGAAGAAGCTCTCCAATGCATCCACCCATTCCATGACCAAGTCTAGGTTCATCTTTCCACTAAACACCAACAGGTCCAAGTTAAAGTATGTGGTTCTCCTAACAACATATTTTAGGTTATTCACAAGGTATCTCTATTCAGTAGGAACATCTTCTTCTTCCTTCTTAGGGGTGTCCTATTCTTCTCCCATTTCCTCTCTCTCAGAGTATCCTTATTCCCTCTTATCAAATTTTCCTTTCAAACTACTTATCTCTTCTCTCAAACCTTGCACTATTTTGGCAAGTTCTGCATTGGTTACCCTTGTGGGTATTCTTGTAGCCTCTTCTCCCTCTGAGTCATGTGCAGACATGATTACACAATAATTTCCCTTAGGCTTCTTCTAATCTTTGATACCACTTGATGCATATACACTTGGTCTAAGTGGTTGAAACCTCTTATGATAGGTTCCTCAACCCTCTATAGGGGATGATCTTAGACAAATGAATCTACACCTTCAAAATACCTTCCAAAATTCATCTTCAAACAATCCCAAATGTACAATCACTATTGTTCAAAAACATGTTAAAGGGAAACCAATCCTTTAACCTATTAGTCCTCTAGGTGTTCTAGGAAGGAAATCTTGAAGGAAACCTTATTGTTAGGGAATGAAAATAGTTTTCTAATTTCTTTAGATATCTTGTCTTCCTTCTTATCAGCTGGGTATGGTTTCCCATTTTTACCGAGAGCTGTCAACTACTGATAACTAACCCCTTATACTGATGAGTCTTTCCTTATGCCAACAAGCCTTCATTCTCACCATAAATTAATACTTTTATAATTGAAAAGAATACACACTCTATCCACTATTAGATTCAATCAATCCACTCCCAGAGTCCTCTTGTATACTCAATCTTCACAAACCGTGACCAAGCACAATGTCATGCATGGTCTAGGGTTTGGTATTACCACCAGGTTCTCATAACTTCTAGTCCCCAAACTCTGGAATACTACTACCCATGTCCCTAACTTTGATTCCCCAAGTGGTCGTGGTGATCCATTGGTGAGATCTCAAGTTAGGGCCATTTATGTTAGGAACCCTTATTCTAAACATGAACGAGGGTTAGAAAAATAATCTAACAACCACTCCTACAAAGGGATTCCTTCAGATCCTACACTATATTATATAGAAAACTATTTTAGAGAGCCTTCCCACCATGTAAATCCTTTAAATTACTCAATGAAAATATATTTCCTAACACCATAGAAATTCTCAGAATATTGTAAGAACCAAAATTGTCTTATTATTTCTCACACTGAATTATCCATACATCAATTCCTTTCTTCTCCTTTTCTCCTCCTCATTTTTTCCTTCACAATTGAATTTTATTCACTCAGGCATATGTAGGTTTCAACCAACGACCCCAAATTTTTTCAAACATATATGACCGTTGGAGAAGTAGGGAGGCTGAAATGCAACTTTTGCAAGTGTACACCCGTTTGAGAAACTTTTTCTCCTAATGCATTTTATACATTCTAAAACAATTTATGGACCTCAAATGGATCCAAATGACAAAATACCATACAAAAACATATCCTAGACTATTTTTTTATTCTTTGACCAAGTTTGACCAAGTGGCTTATAAGAGTTTTCTACTTGGCAATTGGTCTTACAGATGGACCTTATTACATTGTTTTGGATCTAATGATCCCTTGGGCACTTGGAGCCTATTAATCCTGATTTGATACATCTTGGGAGGGGTGATCCTAC
>MU228022.1:5919907-5943880 GCA_018584345.1 Thuja plicata
TATATATATATCTTATTTAACTTTCTCTCCTACACAAACTCTCTCTCTCCATACATATATCCATGTTTCAATTTGGGGTTTGGGGTTCTGATTTAGCTTTGTCTACTATTAGGTTTAGGATTTGAAATTTGGTTTATTTTTAGTTTTAGGATAATTTGTTTTTTGAAAGATTATAATTACATTAGGTTAAAATTTAAGTTTGGTAGTTATTTAAGCTTATGAAGTGACGTTTGGGTTTAATAATATCTAAGTTTATGTTTTAAAAAGGTTAGGATTTTAATTGATTAAATGTCCTTTTGATTTGGTTGGATTAAAAGAACAACACAATTTTGATAATTGCTAGGTTTAGTCTCTTATAGTGTTGGATTAGGTTTAGGGTTGTGGTTCAATTTTCTTTAGTGTTAAAATAATCTTAGTGTAAGGGTTCAATTTTCTTTATTGTTAAGGCTAAGTATAATACCCACCCAATATTTTTATTTTCAGTTTTGGTTTTCAAATTCTTTGAGGTGTTTTCATGCATGTTGGTTATTTCAGTGTTATTTGAAGATATTCATGTATGGAATTCATTATGATCCAATATATTATGATCCACTGGATAGTTGTGTTATATATTATGTTTATAGTTAGATTTATGGTTATTTCATGATGGTTATTTATAGGTTATGATGTCATTATGATTATGGATTTACTGATAATACTAAAACTATAACTACATGCACATGGATCATATGTATGCTTTATATTTTGTTTGACGTGCCTGATATGGTGATGGACAAAGTCATAGTTACTTGCTATGGAAAGATCCACAAGATGTACTAATATGAACCACTATTTTGTATATTAAATGTATGCATATGTTCATCTTTGTGATGATAGGTTTACAGGTATCATCCAACGTCTTCCCTGAATTGGTAGGAGTGAGTGTGCCCTATCACAATTTATCAATGGTAACAAAGGGGAGATAATATTCAGGCCTAAATTGTTACCCTAAGCCTATATTTGTCCTAAGAATGGATAAGAACCTAACTGACTACCCTATCTAAATCTATGAAGATGACATGGATTCGTGAGCCTTTCTATGTGTGCTTGTTGTTTTTGTTTAAGTTGTGTCTTCTATCTCGATGATTTTAGTTGGATTTATGATGCTTTTGGGCTTGTTTTGTTTTAATGATAATAAATTTAAAACATTAATATATTAAATATATGACTATTTAATAATTAAATAATGATTAAATGCCTATATTTAATTATTTGATTCAATTATTAAGTCTTAATTAATAATTACTAGTAAATCTAAAAATTAGAAATAATTGTACAAATTAAATTAATTGTGCAAATTAAATTATTAATTTTACTTTAAGTTTCATGATTATTTATTTAAATTAAAATAATATCATGCATTTAAATATGCACTTTATTAATAAATTTTGACTTTGACTTTAAATTATAAAGTTAAGTGGTGTAATTTCAGTGCAGAGCACCCCAAGGGTTTCATTTGATGTAATAAGGTTGGATCCTTAGGATCAAACCAATGATGATTGTTTGGTCCATTTTTGTAAGGCTAAGGGTCCCAAAGGTATTTTATAAACCTTGGGACTCCTTAGACCGATCAAAATTTAGTGTTAAGTCTAGGAGTTTTTCTAAAAACTAAACTTGCGAGGTCGATAACTAATTGTTGTTAACAAGTTACTGAGAATTTTCCAATTTGTGTCCAACGGTCATAACCATTCAAAAGTTGGTTAGGTAATTGGAAATGCTCTACTCAAAGGATTCAAGCCTATCCAAAATGGGGGTTGAAAAAAAGAAGAGGAGTTAGTCAATTTGATCGACATAAGTTGAAATTGTATGAGACTGATAACACTGTATAATTCTTGGTGGATTGAATAAAGACAACATTTTATTTCCTGAATAAATTCTCCATTTCCTATGTTGCATGGGAATGAAGTAGAACATGTTGAATTTCAATTGCAATTGATTTGAATTTATTTGTGATTGTAGGAGGGAGATCAATTCATTTTGTTCAGATTATATGGGAAACCCTCATCCGTTTGGTGTGATTCAAAGATGGAACCCCGACTTGCCATCTTACCAGTGGGATTCCTCAACCACTTGGAAAATGCAAGTTAGGGATGTGTATTTTAGGATTCCTAAGGCTCAGGAAGGGAAGTGTTGGTCAGTTTTTGTATCCATCAAGTCATAGGCTAAATAAGCCCATGTATTAAGTCTAGAGTGATGAATATATGTAGACAGTTAGACAAATAGAGTATTTGACATGGTAGACAATGATCTGGAGCAAGTTGGGGTAGAAGAACATCTCTAAGGTGTTGGATCAACTCGGTGTACCCATTCCTAGATACTTCTTTGTTAACCAAGCCTACGTAGGCCTATTAGATCTGTGAACACAGTGAGGATTAAGGGGTGCTGGAGTGGAGTTAGTTCATACAACTTTAAAGTTTTGCATAAGTACTTTAAGGGTACTCAAATCTGTGAGTTGTTTTCCAAGTAATTAAGAAGAAAAAGAATTTGTGGTTCAGAAACCTCTTGGTGCTTGGTTACTAGGAAATTTCTTAGTTGAAATCGGTTACTATCCTCGGTTGGCTTCACTGAGTGTCCTCAGCGGTTATTCTAGCTGCTTGGCCGTAGTTCATTGTTACCTGCCTCATTGAGTAGTTTTCTTAAATTGAAGAAGGTGGGATTGTAAGATTGATATCTTGGAGTCCTAAAAGACCAAAGGGCCCATAGATAACGCTCTTGGCTACCAAGCTCTACACCAAACTTTTGCAAGTAAAAATTGAAATTAAATTATTTATTCTAATTTTTAATTAAAAAATAAAATCCTTATTAGGGTTGCACTTTTTCAAAACCTAATTTCCTAGTTTTCTATATTTCTGAATTGAAAGTCATTTGGAGGCAATTCAATCAGATTGAAGTAGAATTTTAGGAGTAAAAGAATTTTTGTAAATCTTTGGAGTATTTTGGATTGCATCTTACTTTGACATTATATCATATTTGTTATTCATTTTTAAGGTAGGATTTGAAACCTTTGAAATTCTAGTATTCAGATCCATTTCTTTATATGTGTCTAAAATACTAGAATACTTTGTGTGAAAATTCCTTTTCTATTATTGTGTTTGTTTGAATTGCATTTATGTGTATGTCGTGTGATTCATTGTATTGATTTTGTGTTGTTATCATGATTATTTTTATACATTTAAGGAAAAAAATTATTTTGCAAACTTAGTATCCTGTTCTAGGTTAATTCTACGAGCTTCACTGGCGGGGCATTACATCTTGTATTAGAGCCTAAATTTATACACTAGGAACACTGGGAAATTGTATGCTCATTAGGTGTCTTTTAGTTTAAAATTGAAACCAAACATAGACACATAACTCTTTTGTATTTTAGACTATTGCTTGTGACTATTCATTTTGTCTTTATTTTTTACTTTCTCTGAGTTTGAGGGATTTATATCTCTATTTTTGTTGTAAGATTTCATGAGTAAGCCTAATTTTAGAGGGGGTGTAATACCTACCCCATAGTTTTCTTTTCATTTTTGGTTGCCAAACTCTTTTAGGAATTTTCATGTGCGCGTTGGTTATTTCAGTGTTGTTTGAAGATATTCTTGTACAACATTTCATTATGATTTGATATATTATGATCTATTAGATAGTTGTGTTATATCTTGTGTTTACAGTTAGATTTATGGTTATTTCATGATAGTTATTTATATGTTATGATGTCATTATGATTACAGATTTACCAACAATACTGACACTATAATTGTATGCACATGGATCATATGTATGTTTTATATTTTGTTTGATGTACCTGCTATTTTGAGGGATAGAGTCGTACTTACTTTCTCTAGCAAGATCCACACAATGTACTGATCTAAACCATTATTTGTTATAATATATGTATGCATATGTTCATCTTTGTGATGATAGGTTTGGAGATACTAGATGTCTTCCTTGAATTGGTAGGAGTGAGTGCATTCTATCACAATATCTCAATGGTAATAGAGGGGAGATAATATTCAGGCCTAAATCTTACCCTAAGCCTATATTTTTTCCTAAGAATGCACAAGAATCTGACTGACTACCCTATCTAAATCCATCAAGGTGACGTGGATTCGTGAGCCTTTTAGTTTGTTCTTGTTGCTTATGTTTCAATTGTTTCTTCTGTGTAGATGATTTTAGTTGGATTTATCATGCTTTTTGGCTTATTTTGATAAATATTTAAGTATGATAATTATTAATGCTAATAATTACACCTTTAATAAGGTTAAAACATTAATATATTAAATATATGGCTATTTAATAATTAAATATTAATTAAATGCATATATTTAATTAATTAATTAAATTATTAAGTCTTAATTTAATAATTGAGATTTAATTAATATTAAATCAAAATATTTGAATTAATTATGCAAATTAAATTATTAATATTACTTTAAGGTTCATGATTAATTAATTTAAATTAAAATAATATCATGCATTTAAATATGCACTTTATTAATGAATTATGACTTTGACTTTAAATTATAAAGTTAAGTGGTGTAATTATTTTAAGTCAAAATTGAAATTAAAGTGTTTCTTTTAATTTTTAATTAAAAATTAAACTCCTTATTAGGGTTGCACTTTTTCAAAACCTAATTTCCTAATTTTCTATATATCTGAATTGAAACCCATTTGGAGGCAATTTAATCAGGTTGAAGGAGAATTTTGGGAGTAAAAGAATTTTTGTAAAGCTTTGGAATAATTTGGATTTCACCTTACTTCATCATTATTTCAGATTTATTCTTCATTTTTAAGGTAGGGTTTGAAACTTTTGAAATTTCAGCATTCAGATCCCTATCTTCTATGTGTCTAAAATATCAGAATCTTTTGTGTGAAAATTCCTCTTATGTTATTGTGTTTGTTTGAGTTTCATTTATGTGTATGTCATGTGATTCATTGTATTGCTTCCGCGTTGTTATCATTATTCTTTGTAAATATTTAAGGAAACAATTATTCTGCAAACTTAGTATCGTGTTCTAGGTTAATTCTCATGGGTTCCCTAGTAGAGCGTTACATTAGGGTAAAATTTGGGTTAGGATTAGATTTTAATTTGGTTTGATGTTCAATTAGTTTTATGATTAGGGTTCAAATTGAATTAGGGTTACGATTACAATTCAATTTTGTTTAGGTTTATGGTTTATTTTTATTTATTGTTAAGGAACTAAGTTTTAAGTTTTTAATTGTTAGGGGTAGTGTTTAATTTGCTTTGGTGTTTGGATTTAGCTGTCTACTATTAGATTTAAGATTTGAAATTTGGTTTAGTTTTACTTTTAGGATTAATATTTTTTTTTAAAGATTATAATTACATTAGGTTCAAAGTTAAGGTCGTTATTTATTTAAGATTATGGAGTGACGTTTGGGTTTAATAATGTTTAAGGTTATGTTTTAAAAGGGTTAGAATGTGATTTGGTTCATCTCCTGTTGATTTGGTTGGATTAAAAGAACATGAAAAATTTGATAATTTTTAGGTTTAGTTTTGTATGAGAGAAAATGTGATTAAAGGAATGAAAATATAAATAAAAGCACTCAAAACACATAATCAAACAATCATATATGATTAGACAATAAGGAAAACATAAAACCAAAAATATAAGCTCTCCTTGATATTTGGATATTGAAGATACTTTGGGTTGAATTTTGAATTTATTTTAATTCAAAATGAAGGAAAGTGGGTGAGGACATTTTGGGTTGAATTTTGAATTTGTTTTAATTCAAAATGGAGGAAAGTGGGTGAGGATATTTTGAGTTGAATTTTGAATTTATTTTTATTCAAAATAGAGGAGGATTTGGATGAAAGAAGAAAATTGTGACTTTTGTTCCCTAGATCTTTATTAGGAAAAAGCAAGTGGATGAGGATTATTAGGAAAATGCAAGTGGATGAAGATTATGAGAAGAATATGCAAGTGGGTGAAGATATTTTGGGTTGAATTTTGAATTTGTTTTAATTCAAAATAGAGGAAAGTGGGGGATTTAATTAAATGCATAAGTTTATTCAATTAAATAGATTTTGGACATTAGATAAATTAAATTAATTAATTACTCCAAGGCGGAATGAAATTTTTAATTAAGTATATAGGTTTATTTAATTTAATATATTTGGGACATTAGATAAATTAACTTAATTAATTTATCCAGGGGGAATGAGGTATTTAATTAAATATATAGGTTTATTTAATTAAATAGATTTTGGATATTAGATAAATTAACTTAATTAATTTATCAAGGGGGATTATGGTATTTAATTAAATATATAGGTTTAGTTAATTAAATAGATTTTGGACATTAGATAAATTAATTTAATTAATTTATCCAAGGGCATTAGTGAAAATGAGAAAATTAATTAAATAGATAGGCTATTTAATTAATAGAGTAGTAATAGAAGAATATGCATTTGATCATTAGTTAAGTAAAACATAAATATTTATTTAATTAAATAGGATAACGATGTTAGATCAATTAAATAAATTAATTTACCTAAGACTATAGAAGATGTGTAATTAATTAAATGAATTAATTACATTTCAGATTTGGATGTCTACATTTTATCCCTCTTTGACATGGTTTTATGGAGTAGCATCATTTCAAAGAAGATTAAGACATAGAGCTAGGAAGAAGATGATTCAATTAGAAAATATGCCCTAGTCATTTAAAAGGGTCACTAGGAGGAAACATGGTGGAAGATGAGGGTAAGGAATGATATGTGATAGGGTGAAGACAAGTATAAATGGAGGGAGATGTGGATGGGAGTGAAGGAGAATGCAAGTGAAAACAAGGACTTGAAAGATAATGGAAAGGCCTTCTACACATGGTGCATATTTTGAGGTTTTCACCATATGTACCAATCCAAGGTGCTTGATTGCTAAGTTTTCACCATTGGATGCTTATTATTCTTTTCCTCTCTCTGTTCTTTTTGGATTTTAGACTTTTTTCCAAGTTGGGTACACTTTGCGACTTAGGCATAGAACCATTTAAGATGAATGATATTTAGGGATCATTCATCAATTCACCCTCTGGAGTTGAAAACTAATATGCACCCAAACTATAGTCTATTGTAATTACATAGAGACCAAGCCAATTTGGCTCAAACTTGCCCTGTTTCTCATGGTGGGGTTGTACCTTTTGATTCTCCCCGAGGACCAAATCGCCCACTTGAAAGTGGCAAGGACATGTTTTTTTATTATAACTCCTCTTGAGCCTATTTTGGTATACAACTAGATGGTCATAGGACTTTTGTCTCTTTTCATCTAATAGATCTAGTTGTGTAAGCTGCGCCACATGATAATCTTCATTAGTGACTAGATTCTTGAGTGAATCACATAGAGATGGAAACTCGACCTCAATTAGTAAGATGAAGTTGACACCATATACAAGGGAATATGGAGTGTTTCCAGTAGGAGTACAGATAGAAGTACGATATGCCCAGAGGGCGAGATGGATTTGGAGGTGCCAATCGTGACCAAAATTATTGACAAACATTTTAAGGATTTTTAGAATAGTTTTGTTGGTAGCCTCAGCTTGGTCGTTACCTTGGGGAGAATATGGGCTAAAATAGAAATGATGTATGTGCAAGCATTCACACAAACCATCCATATGAAGATTTTTGAATGGTGTACCATGATCAGTTAAAATGGTTGAGGGAATGCCAAAATGACAAAGGATATGATAGAGGATGAATTTGGATATCTTGACACCATTAGTGAGGGTCAGTGGAATTCCTTCAACCCACTTTGTGAAGTATTATGTAGGAGTTATAACATATTTTTGTCCATCAGAAGAGAGGTTGGTTATCTTACCAACAGGGTTAAAGCCCCAACATGAGAAAGGCCATGAAGGCGCGATGGGCTATAAGTCTTGTGTTGGAGCATGGACAAGATTTGCATGTTGTTGACATAGTAGACATTTCTTTACAAAATCACATTCATAATGTTCCATAGTAGGCCAATAGTATCCTTCTTTAAGAAGATATTTGGCTAAAACAATACCACTCGTGTAGGAACCACATGTCCCAACATGAACCTCTTGTAATGCCAGGGTGACCTCATTAGTGTCTAGACATAGAGAGATTAGGTTGTGATAACCTTGACGATATAGGGTGTTGGAAAAAGGGTATAATGTAATGAATGATGGATAAGGTTTTGTCGTTGGGTACGAGTGAGATGGGGAGAAATGATACCATCCTTTAAGTGGGCATAAATATCATGGTACCATGGGGACTGTGGACCAAACAAGACACATATTGTTTTAGAGTCAATGAAGTCATAAGCGGGTGTGTGGAGCTACTCAACTAAGAACTCATATTCTGTAGCATCCCATGGGATCTCAAGAAGTGAGCCAATGGGGGCCATGGAATCAGCTACTTTGTTATATAACCTAGGAACCTATGTAAAATCCAAAGCCTGGAAGTGTTGTTTCATTATGTCTACCATTTCCTTTTATGGTGATAACTTATCATCTTTTGTTTGGAACTCATCTATGACTTGTTTTATGATAACCTTTCAATCTCTGAACACTTGCAACTCTATGATGTTCCATTGGATTTTTGTCTTGAGGCTAAAAAGAAGAGCCTCGTATCTATGATGTTGCTAGTACAGGGTAATCACATCTAGAATTCCTTAGGGATGAAGTCACCTTGAGGGGTGAAAAAAGGATTCTGGCCATAGATCCATGAGATGCATAGGAATCATCAAAATATAATTTCTAGGGAGGTTGTTCCTCAACCATGCAGAGATGTTTGTCAGGAAATTTCATTTTTAGAGGGTATGCATCTACCAAAGGTGCCTCAACCAACTGATCAACAATGACCTGTTCCTTAATTTCCTTTTGGTTCATATATTGGATATCAAACTTGTTAGCACTTTTTCATGTAGAATCTCTATATATATTATCAAGCTTGACCCTCAGATTCCCAATTCTCCATTCATACATGGAAAAGGATAATTGACAAGGATATGATCCTTCTTTACTTTGAGATCCACAAACTCAAGTGGGTGTACCTTTCATAGATTACTAACTCTTAGTAAATCTAATAGTGGATAAACTGATTCATTCTTGTTTTGTGCTACAACAGTTGACAACACACCTTTTAGATGAATATCACCAACCTTATACAAAGCTTAATAAGCTAAACCATGAACTCAAAAAGAGCTACTATCAGTGTAATAAGGATATTCATCCTTGTTCTTTTTAAAAATTATGACTCAAGAAGGATAACCTAATGATTCTCTCTTCAAGGAATCAACAACATGAATTGTATCCTTTGAATACAACTAAAAAACATGAAAATACTCAATATAGAAATGTAAAGATTAATTTGATTTATGATTGATGATGAAAACAACTTATCAGAACTTAGACTAGTGCCTAATCCCAAGTAAAGAGTCAAATGAGGTATAAATTCATAGAAAAAAAGTTAATCAGAAGATAAATTAAACGCTAGATAGAATGCCTTACAAACTACCCTCTCATTTTCACATCCGTGTATCAAATTCTCATACTAATATCCAACTCTCTAGAACTACTCACAAGATAAACTTCCTCCTTGAAGGAAACCTATAAATAGTCACACAATCACCTTATAACCATCGTGTTTGAGATGCCTTACAAATCAAACACACAAGAGCATAAGCATGAGTACAAGAAGACATCATAGATCTGAAATAGGAAATTCCACTATATTTTTATTAATATTCTTCTTCTTCAATACATTCAAGATAGAAAAAAACTTGGAAACCAAAACAAAGTATGAAGTATCCCTTGCAGTTCTAAATTCACCATCCTTTACAATGTCTTATAATTTCCTATATATAGTATGCATTAGTCATCTTGGAATCCTTAATAACCAAGCATGAAAAAAGGTTCGAATGACTAAGTTATAAGACAAAACATGTGACTCATACATGAGACAAAATAACAGAAGGAGTGAAAACCAATTTTGTTACAAGATATTTAAAGTATTTTGTCTTCTGACCACCTGGTTACTACACTTTCTTTAAACTTATTTTGAAATAGCCACCTGGAGTTTGTTGTCCTTAATCTTATTGATGTAAAATCTTTTACCTTTTCCTGTCTTATCCAAAATGTTAGGAAACACTTCCATTTGTTGTCTTTTATGCATCACCACCTTCTCCTTGATCAACTGCATTGTATCTATCTTTCCAGGAGGTGTACACCTCATCACTTGGCCAAGAGAAACTAATAAATTCATTTTTTTGTTGTTGATCTCATTCCAACTGACACTTGCCTTCTCAACTTCCTCTTTCCAGAATTTAAAAAATGACCTGGCCTTACTGATGATTTCAATAGTTTGGGTGAACAAAAGTGTGCTTTCCAAGGTGATAACATTGTTGTTTCTTGTTGCCAATAACTCATTCATCTGTCTCATCCATAAGGCTCCTTTCTTGTTCTCACCACTTTTCTTGAAAATATTAGGAAACATCTCATTACAATCTTTTGAATATTCCCTTCTCATAGTCTCTACCTTTCTTAAGATGATGCTCCTTTTTATGTCTACATTCATTAGCAATTTAAAACATTTATATGTGTTGGTTAGTACACTGTCAACATTGTTCTCCTCTTTGGATGTAGAATAGAAAAAATTAAATTTTACCCACTTTCCCTTCCATCTATCCATGATTGGATTCCATTTATCCTTATCTATATTAAATTCATCCATTGTGCTAATAATTTTCCCTCCTTGCAATTAAATGGCAGCGCAGCTTAAATCCTGAGTACATTGCATGAGAGTAGCATGTATCTTATCAGCATACCTTTGATGTATCCATGCTTTTGCTTCTTTAAAATTTGCACAATCCTCATCCCATTTCTTTCTTTATTTCTCTAGTTTGGTCCTCTCAACAATTAATCTTTCTCTCTCTAATTCCAAGTCTGCTTGTGCAGTAGGACTTGATGGCATAAGAGAAGGGGGATAAGTTATAATTGGACTGGATGAAGATGGATGATGTGGATCTTGTGTGATCATCCCTTGAGGAGAGAATTGAGTTGTTTTTTACCTTCCAGAATAACAATTTTCTTATCCTTTTCAATGGATTTTATCCTTTCATCATTATAGGCCTTCAGAACTGTCTCAAATTTTTCTCTTAGATCTTAAATCTCTTCTTCTTTCTTTTCAGCTACTTTGATGGTAAATTTTGCAGATTCTAATGTGAGGCTAGTAGCCTTAACCCCTGAAGTGTTTGCAACTCTTTTTACTACTAAAATTCTAGAATGTTCAGCTGGATCATGTCCATTAGTCTTCTTATTGTACTTTTTATTGATTGACCACATTACTAATGATGGATGGTATTCCCTAAATTTTACCCCTATGGACACTGCACTAGTATGCATTGGTTTGGTTTCCTTCCTGATGGCATCAAAGACTATTGCATCAGCAATATCCCATTCTGGGAGAATTAGGACTCCTTCTTTCCTGACTAATTCATAGCCTTCTTCAGGAGTAATCTTATCAAAATTAGACTCCATTTCCTAATTTACCTCCTTTTCAATTTCATCTCTATCTTTGTCAGGATGATCCTTTTTCCTCTGCTGACATGTTTCCTTGAATTCATTAATATGAATTATCTAGAGAAAATGGATAAATGCTCTTGCTTTAATAAACTTATCATATGACAAAAAATCATCACTAGCTTGCTTAGTGATGGGATATAACTCCTTTTGAGAAAACTCAGCCACTGTCAGATCCATCTCTACATCTTTGGGAGCCTCTGGCATCCCTTCTTGCATTTCTTGAGGTGTGACAAAAATCTGCATTTCCCATTTGTACCGATTTCTCAGCAATTGCTTGCTCATCCATGTGCAGGGGAGATTGGGAGGGGGAATAAGTATTTTCTTGTTGTTTTTCATCTTCCCTTCTTTGCATTTTGGGAGATGGAAATGATTGGACATCTAATTCTAGTGGTCTTTTTCCTTTTGAAATAGGGACTATCTCTATTCTAGGCATTACCAAAATATACGCCTTCTTCTAATGTAAAACATATCTACCTAGTGGAACACCTCTAGTAGGGATGATTCTACTCAAAATTGCCTTAGCATATTCTAGCTATGCTTCCATAACCTTTTCCTTCTTTTGAATCAGAGCCTGCATAATGTCCTCAAACATTGTCATTAATGTGTAATTCATTCAAGCCCAAGGATTGAATTCCTTGAAGGGGTCATATCCTTTGTCAAAATTCTGGACAAAGTCCAGAGTCTTTTTATAAACCAACCATTTCTCTTTCTTAATGTCCTGCTCCTGCAAATTGAATTTATTTAAGATAATGTCTTCTGGAAAGTTGAATTGATGATCCAAAGTCAGACATTTTGTTCTCTTTTTAAACATATCACTAATAAAAGCTTCATTATCAACACACATCCTTACAGATGTTCTCATATGATAGGGTTCTAAGTATTTGTGTAACTGTGTCCATCCCCCTTTTGTAATAACAAATTGATGCACAATTGTGATAGTAGGGAAAATGGTTCCTCTCCCTTTTCTTATTAATGCATGTTCCTTAAAACCACTAATCTGTCTAAGTACTTCTGCAAGGCCTATTTTGAGAGGAACCTGATAAGGCAGTATATTTGGCAATCCTCTAAAACCATACACTCTTAATACAGTTGATACAGGGTATAAGATAATATCACCCCAATTGTGTGCTATTTGTAAGGATGGAACAAACTCCTTTGGTCTCAATAGAAACAATACACCTTTAGGGATCCTAGGGTTCTCTATGAACAACAAGGCTCAGAGCCTAGAGGCAAAGTACCTATCAAAGGTGATGTAGTTGGTGTCCTTTCTATCCCATGACATGTCTACATTCCATAATTGAACTCTCATCTCTTCATCATCCTTGAATATTATTAATTCCATCTCCTCCAAAATAGTCAACATTCTTGAATAAGATCATGTGCATTAGCATATAATACCATCCAAAGGGTCTAGTTACCTTAGCCTTTTTTATCCCTATCGAACCCTGATGAATCAATTTAGCAAGATGGGTGGAAAAATAAAAAAATAACGGCTAGATGGGAGTGGAGGATTTGTACCATCATAAACATGTAATGAATGGGCATTACTATTTCTTCATCCTCTCCCAAAATATAACATAGGGCGCTATACATTATTTTTTCTCTTGAACTGAAGTAATCCAGGTTGAAGGGTTTAGGTGTGTTGGGGCCTACTATAATCAAACCTCCTATTTTGCTAAAATATTCCTTCAATGGACCATTTATGAGGTAATCTCTCTGAGTTCCATATACTTGTTTGAAAAGGTAAATTTCAATATCATCCATATGGATAGAAGGGTCATTGAAATTGAACACTTCCCTTATCTCTTCAACTTTAATGCTCACCAATGCTCTATCATTAACATCCCATAAAACCCTAGAAGTATTGTCACATTTTTGTGCAATTTGAACTAATATATCTGAATCCATGAAAATAGTAGGGACTTTTAATTTTCTCACATCAAATTTCCATATGTTTCTATCTGGAGCAGAGGCATTTCTATAACTAAAGGCTAATTTGAAAAAGTCTAAACTAGACACACTAGTTTTAGCATCTCGGGCCCATCTACCTCTGTCACATAAACCCTCTCCTAATTTTAAATGAAGTGAATTTAGGACCAAATCTTTAACCTTTGAAGCATCATTAGTTGATTCATTTAATTATTGCAATAGATCTTCATATACATGTAGTTTTAGGTAATTGGTCTCTTCTGAAGTCTCTCTTCTGGGTGGCATTTTGAAGCTAGGGTTTTTAAAAAAATAAATAAAAAATTCACATGAAGACAATCAAATTACACACCAAACCCTAATGCTAATTTAATCCACAGGTGCTCAGAAATGTATTTTTATAAGAAACTTACCTGTTGTGCTATTTCTGGACACAGATAGCAAACTTCCATCACTCAGCTTTGTTTCAAAATACTTCATTAGTTTTTTCATTTTTATATTTTACATCAATCTTATACACTATCTCAACTAGGCTTCAGAATTTACTTCTTGTTATTCCACACACCTCACCATTACTATTATTGCATTTGAAAATTTATGACCCAAAGGCTCAGACAATTTTACTCTATCAGTTTAAACCCTGACCGTCATTCTCAATACTTACTGCTACATCCTGCAACTACCATTTTTTAATAAAAATCACCATCAATAGAGGACATGTGGTGAGAAATTGCGTTTCCTTGATAGATAGATAAAAATTATCTTCGTATTGAGGCAACATGAACACCATCCAATTGAAATTAACCTTCCCATAGATTACCTAACTATTCATTTTACTAACTATAGCTTCTGACTCCTGGTCAAGACACATGGTGGTTTGTCACGTTTGCTTGGATGATAGATTGAATGCATATCAAGATTGAGGGAATACGACAACTGTCAGATTAAAATTAACTTGCAACACCTTTATTATCTTTGTTAACGCTGCATCGGGCCTGCCAGAGACATGCATCACTCAGTCGCATTGCCTAAAGAGATAGATCTTGCACATCTTTAAACTTGCAGCAATACAAAATCCATCCAATTAAGACTAACTTGTATACCTTTTATGTCAACTTTTCTAACCTCACTTGGTCCCACTCGACAGGTGTCACTTAGGCACGTTCCCTTGTGAGATAGATCAACCACATCTTTGGGCTTGCGGTAATGCGACGACTGTTGGATCAAATCAAACTTGTAAGTACTTTATCATCACTTTAAAATAGATGCTAGACCCACCAGAGATATGTGGTAGCTATTTGTATTCCCTTGGGTGATAGATTAACTACATCTTCATCTTGAGGGAATACGACAATCGTTATATTAAAAGGAATTTGCACGACATAAGATACAATGTTTTAAAAGGCCGTAAGTTCTCTAACTTAGGAAATATTAAAGCGTTCGGACTTAGGAAAAAATAAAAAAGAAAGGTACCCACCCAACTTAAAAGACATGAAACCTAACCTTTTAAGTGGCAAAGTGGCCCCATTTCAAACATAATAATAAAACACATGGACCAATGTCACTTAAGTGAATGATAAAGTAACTCGAAAAAAGAACAAGCTAATAAATTCTTAGGGAATTTTGCCTGGAAAGGATAGAAATGACCTAGAATCTAGGGTTTCATGTATCCTTTACTCATCATGCATGGATTTCAACCTTTTTTAGGAAAAATTTCTCTTATACCTAAACAGATTTCGATAATTTAAGACATAATCTACCACTGGGAACCAAAATTTTTCAACAAGATCCAGAAATTATAAATATATCCAACAGTGGCTCTCTCCGAGGATGATTGAATGTAATTTCATAGCAAGAATAATATATCACTAGAAAGAAAACCAAAACCTCCCTAACCTAAATAAAAAACAAACACGCAACTAGGAAAGAAATACACCTGTACATAACATAGAATACTACTATGCATGGAAAAACAATTGAAGAAATTGAAGAAAATTTTTAGAAATTGTCCATGCACTAGTAATTCCTATTCTTCATCATTCATATTCTTAAGAAGATATGAATCCTTTCCAAAATTCTGATTTTTAATAAAAGGGCCCAACCACAAAGATTCAAATTTCTTATGTTTATGTTCATCCTCAGCCCTAGCATTCCATTGAAGTCACCAGGATGGAATTTTCTTTCATTATCCCTTTTGTCAAAAAGATATTTCATCTTTTTTTGTAATCTCATGTTCTCCTTTTGACTCTTTCTCCTTATTTCATCCAATTCTACCAATTTTATCATTATTTCTTATATTGGTTCAGAGATTTCCAATCCCTCCTCTTGAATAAACTTATAAACATGTAGCAAGTTATTTATAGGAATCTTAGACTATATACCATATACTAATTTGAAAGGAGACTTCCCTATTTATTTTTTCATAGTACTCATGTCTGCCCACAAGGCAAGTTTTAACTTTGCAGGTCATGCTCTTTTGTTATTTTCCAAGGTTTTCTTCAAAATTTGTAGGATATTCTTATTACTAGATTCTGCCTAACCATTGGACTGTGGATTGTATGGGGATGAATATGATATTACAATTCCCATGTCAGAATAAAAATATGTAAACTCTTCTGATCTGAAACACATTGCATTTTCCATTACTAGTTTGAGTGGGACACCAAACCTAGTAATGACATTATTCATCAAAAAATTAATAACTAATGAACTTGTAGATTTTTTAGTTGGAATGGCCTCAACCCATTTGATAAAATAATCACTAGAAACTAAAATCTAGTCATGCCCTCCACTCGACTTCTCTGTGAATTCTCTAATGAAATATATTCCCCACAAAGAAAAATGGGTTTCTGCAACTATAGGATTTAGCAATAAGGCACCTGACAACTTCATTTTTGTGCAGAACCTCTGACATGGTTCACACTTCCTGACAAAGGCATAAGCATTTTTAAATAGATAAGGCCAATAATACCCAGCCTCAAAATCTTATGAGTTGTTGTTCTAGCTGAGTATTGTCCTCCACATATTCCAGAATGCATTTGCTCCAATATTTTTTTAAATTGTCCTTTGTCAAGGCATATTAGTAGTATTCCATCCCTATTCTTCCAAAATAAGTCACCTTGCAATAATAAATATTTATGAGCTTGTAATCTTAGACTTCTCCTTTGTTTATCATTTATAGTCTCTAGGAAACTAAAATTCCTTAGAAAGTATACAATGTTAGTGTACCAGGGCTATATTTCAATACTTGTAACATATTTCCCATAAATATCAACATTATTCACTAGAACTTGATCTAGATTTTCCTCTTTCATCAGATTTTCTAGTCCTTTTCCTCTTACAAGTTTGGTAATATGGATCTCCAAATCAAATTCCTAGATTTTGTTAATCCAATTACATCTTTTTCCCATTACTTCACTCTAGACCAGAATGTCCTTCACTTCTGCATGAGGCACATAAGCATTTACTCTTGCACATACTAAATAAAGGCCTAAATGCCTTAACTAATTTTATCAGGGCATAAGCCTATTTCTCCATTAATTGATAATTCAACTTAGCTGCTTGTAATGACTTGCTGAAAAAAGCAATAGGGTGTTCAAACCCTTCCTCATCCTTCTGCAATAAAATTGCAGAAATAGTATGAAAATATGCAAATGTAAATAGGGAGAAAGGTTTAGTATAGTTAGGGGATATTAGGAAATGAGCTTCTTGGATGACTTGTTTAATTTTTTCAAATGCCAACTATGTTTCTTGGTCGCATTCAAATTTCACATTCTTCTTTAACAATTTGACTATTGGCTTAACCAAATCAGTAAAATGTGCAATGAACCTTCTGAAAAAATTAATCTATCCTAGAAAATATTTCACCCCTTTTAGATTCTTAGGAGAATGAACCTTTTGAATAGATTCTACCCTTTATGGGTCTATTCTTACCCCTTCCTTTGATACTATATGCCCTAAAAGCTTTCCTTATGTGACAACAAACTATTATTTCTTTGGGTTCAAAGAAACTCCATACTCCATAGATTTAATAAACACCTTTTCCAAATGGTTGTAGTGTTCTTTAGCTCTTTTTGAAAAAGAAGTCAAATCATCCTGATAAACTACCATGAGAACATTTATGAGATCTTTAAAAGCCACATCCATTTCTCTTTGGAAAGTTTCCCCTGCATTCTTCAAACAAAAAGGCATGTGGTCATAGACATATGCTCCCCAAGGGGTAGTGAAAGCAGTCTTAAACTACTCAGATTATTTCACCAACACTTTGTTGTAACCTGACAACCCATCCATCATTCAGAGTAGATCACATCCAGTCACCTTTTGTAGCATAGCTTCCATATTTGGTAACCCATAATTATCTTTCAGTGAAGCTACATTTAAATTTCTGAAAACTAAACATAATTTGATGTCCCCATTATTTTTTCTTACTGGGACCAGGTTTGAAACCCATGATGAGTGTCTGATTGGTTCAATAATGTCTGCACCTCTTAGCTTTATCAATTATGCTTGCATTTTAGTGGCCAATAGTGGATTGATGGGCCTCTACTTTTTTCTGAATGATTTAACATCCTCTTTCTAAGGGATATCATGTTGGAAGAGGTCTTCTCTATAAGATTTTAGGTCTTCATAAGACCAAGAAAAGACATGCTTGTACTTCTTCTGTAACCTTATCAGATTTAATCTCACATTTTTGTTCAAGCTTTTACCAATATAAACTAACTGAGGAGATGTATTTGATCCAAGATTTATCTCTTCCAAATCTTCCATTTTAGCATTGGATTTTTGAGACATATAATTATCATTTATACTAAACATGCCCTCCAATTCAACTAATCCTTAAGGAATATGATTAGATTCTAGCTGAACAATTTCTTGATAAAAAATACTTTCCTTGCCATCTACAACTATTGCTAAAGAATCACAGTCAATTTTCTGGCCATCATACTGATCTATACATTGAATAAACCTAAGGATGTCATCATCATCCTCAAAAACTTGCTAGTTATGAACATTATCAGGCACTCAAGATCTATTTTTCACTTCTATCACAAATATGGCAGCAAGAGTAACATCATTATTCTTTAGACAAACATTAGAGAGAAAGTCTGCCATTATTTTATTTGATCTTTATACCCATAGAATTTTAAAATCATCAAAGAATTCTAGCCTGTCCCAGACTGCATACTTATACAATTTTAGCATGTCATTTTTAGTAGCATACTATGACCTGATGTGAGCTATGATGAGTTGGGAATCTCCATGAATTTTCAAACACTTAATTCCATGCTTAATGGCAATATCTATTCCCAATATCAATGCCTCATACTTGGTTGTATTGTTGGTGCAATGAAAGGATAACAAAAAAGAGTATTTAAATGTAATACCTGATGGGGATATGAACAACACACCAGCTTCTGATCCTTCTTTTGAGCACCCTCCATCAAAATACATTTTCCACAATCCATCTTGTTGCAACAACATTTCCTCAAAAATTGGGTCAGTTTTTCTCATTTGTGGCTTGATTTCTTTAACAATAAGGTTTTCCATATCGATGTCTATACAAAAATTTAATTATTTAGGTATAACCATCTCCATGATAATAGATGAATGAGGCTCTCTATACAATTTGACCTCAGTACCATTTACAAGAATTGTTGCATAGGATAGGGCCAACTGTAGTCTTCCACCCACTGTTACTGCCCATTGTCTTGAGAGAAGGATACCATAATGGGGTTTTGTATCTATAACAACTATATCCATTATGTAGGTAGCCTTAGGGAATGCAGCTATTTTTACCTCAATATTTTTTAGAGTTCCTATCACAGGAACCTCTCTATTGTCCATTGTGTAACAACTTCCAGTAGGAGTAGTGATTTGAAGGCCTAATTCCTTCATGACCTGATATGACATTATATTGGTTGCAGCACCAGAGTCTATCATGTAATTCTTGACTAGTAAGTGATTTATCATCAAGGTAACATAAAAGGGATCAACCGACAATGGTTCTTGAGTAATAACATTGCCAAGGAAAATATCAGAGATTTCCTTACCCTTATTTGATCCTTTTATATGTTTCTCTTTTTCATTGGCTAGTGGAACTTCCTTTTTATCATTCTTCAATGTCAAGGACTCTTGTTCTTGGTTTAACATAGGAATACCATCTATTCCACTCAATAGTGTAAGTGTAGCTACCTTATGCTCTTTTATTTTCAGCATCTGCATCAGTGGGACTAAAACTTTCATTTGAGTAAGATCATGTTTCATGTCAAATATGGGAAACTCAGAAGAGATATCACCTATCTTTCCCTCTCTTGGAATTATTAGTAACCACTTGTTCTTCAGTTCTGACTTCATCTTTTTCCTTAGAAGCCAGGGAAAATTTAGCTAATTTATTTTCTTGACTTTCTTTAGTAGGAAAATTTGCAGTCAATTTAAGGGAATATTTTTTGACGTATGTAGGAGAAGAATTTCCTTGATTATGCTCCACTCTTCTGTTTCTCAAATTATAAGCATCCTTGGCTTAATTAATCACTGCAATAGTCAAGGATCTCTTCTCTTCATCAGTTGGTAATTTGAAATGGGAATGTGCCTTATCATCCCCTACTGTATTCACAATCATCTATGAAAAGGTATCATCCTCATCATGTTAATGAGAAACTAAGGATCTTTGATACTCTAAATATTTCCCTCTTGTAGTAGAAGTATTGACTTGAGGCTCATGTTTATTTGAAGACCATGGATAAGGTCTTCTCATAGTAAACATATTAACATCAAGAATTTTTGTCCTGAATCAGTCCATTCACTTCTCTCCCCCATTTGATCTTCTAGGGCTTGAGCTACAACACATTGGTAGGAAGAATGTGGCATGTTGCAAGAAGTACACCAAGGAGTGTTGTCTACATAATTAGTGTTATTCTTTTTCAAAGGATCATGGGTTTCTTTAGCTTTTTGGTTTTCTTGTTCCTCAAGGATAGGCTTTCCATTATTCCAATTTTTTTTTGTATGGATAATCTCTTAAATTAGGTTGTTTGTCAAACCTTTGGTTTTGGTACTTGTTATCATAGTAAACCTTATCATTTTTGTCCATTTTGGCAGTGACATATTTTACTGCACTCACTAATCGTCAACCATGTCATTTTCATTGACATGTTTTCTTGTTTGTCCCTTTTATTTCCAAATTTTATTATCGTCCCTCAGCTTCCTGAGATTTCTTGATGCTCTTCTATTGTTCTCAATGTCAGTAGAAACTTTGTAAGCTTCTCTTACGGTTGTTGGGTTCTTATCCCTAAGTAAATAAGACATCTTACCATCAGCAATATTAAAATAAGTGGTCAGACATACTTCCTCATCTAACCTTAGTACTTGGAAAAGTTTATTCATGGTCTTTTGAAACCTATTATTAAATTATGCCAAGCCCTCATTATGGAACTTCTTGATGTTGTTAAATTCATTCAAAATATATCCAGAGTTCACATGTTCTCTATATTTTTCCGTAAAGGATTTTACAAACTCTTCCCATGATACAGTGCTATCATTTGGTGAATTTCTAAACCAATCCCTAGCATCCTCAACTAAAGATTGAACAAAAAGCTTGATGATGACATCTTCATTTTCTATTTCAAAATCAATTATCTTGTCTTTAAAATCTTTCATATGTTCTTCATAAGTTATGACATTATTTCCTGTGAACCTAGGGATTTTGTCTCTTACCTCATTGGGGATCACATTTGGGTGACCCAGAATGCCATCAAAGAATAGGGGTTGATATCTATCAAGATGAATAGGTCTCCTTTGAAAATTTCCCAGAGTGTTGTTTGCATTTGGGCCTACTTCTCCCCCTTGATTTTGAGTAGGGAGGGGAACACCTTGCTTCATACCAGAGCTTTGATTATTCAGACCAAAACTAGCAGGTTTTGCACTTGTACTTGGACAAGTATTTTGAGTACTTGGGCCAGTACCACCCTAATTTTGTTGTTGTGTCCCAGTGTTAACAGGTATACAACTACTTGCAGTTGTATTAGTATTTACATGTAAAAAGGAAATCCTCATTTTCATGTCATCTATTGCAGCTTCTAATTCCATTTTATCTAGTTGTTTGGCTAGATCTTCCTTGACCTTTCTGGCTTGTTTAATTTCTAAATCAACATGAGTCATTCCTGTAGGGGTAATCTTATTATGACTAGGCTCATTGATACTTATACCCATAGCCTTATGTTTTCCCTTGTCTGCAACATTTTTATCACTTCTCATGAGCTTTGCATTTGGCTCAATCTCATATTGGTGCAACTTCCTAATGATAGGTCCTTCTCCCTCAAACTCATCTTTGACAATTTTTTCCTTCTTACTAGCAAATTTTTTCCTCAAATATTCAAGCTCACCAATAGATCTATGTCTATACCTTTAACCTCTTCATTTAAACTTGTATCCTTAAGATCATTTCTTCTTGTTTCTGCCAAGAGTTCTTTTGTCTCGATTAACAAGTCATAGAGCTCTTATTCACATTTTTCCTTTGCATAAGCTATTTCTACTTCTTGTTCATGATTTTTTATTCTCAAATCCATGACCTCTTCTTCTAATTTATCAGAATCATAGGATGTTGTTTCAGCAATATATCTCTCTTCTGGTTGTTCCAGTGTTTCCTCTACAGGGAAGAATCCTACATCTATAATTTCTCCCTCTCTGAAAGGATCAAAATTTATATTAGCTTTATAAGAACCAACTGGCCCTAGAATTTCTACACTTTCAGATGAAGATGACCTTCTCTCTGGAATAGGGTTTTCCATTCTTCCCTTAGAAGTATTTGGGGAATAATTATTTGATCTAGCTCTTTTGGACCACTGCCTCCTTCCAGGTGTATGGAGTTCCTCTCCAAAATTCTTCTTAGGATTAGCCTTGAAGTAGGACCTGGTATTTATTTTCTGACTCATTTTCAGATTAGACAAGAAATTTTAAATCATTTACAATGAAAAATTGGAGTGCACAAAGATTAGAGCCACCACCTCCTTGCAGAGGAAAAATATATATATAATAGCTGAGAGACTTGTCCCAACTTAGACTTTCCTTTACAATAATAAGTCTGAATGATACCTAAATGCAGAGTTTCATAATAATTTCTCACCTTGAACAAGTTTGTAATTAAAAGATAACTATCCTTTGTTTTCTATATCGCCACAGATCCACTTTCTTTTATGAAATTTTCTTCAAAAAAAGATACTAGAGAAAATCAGGGAATTCAGAGTCACTACTCAATCGATGTGAGATAATATTTGTATCATTTTTAGGATCAGGACCTTCAGGCTATGTGGAATGACATATAAAAAAAATAAACTCACTCTTACAATAATGAGAAAGAAAAGAATTATTCCTAGTGTCACCAAAACCAATTCTTTGATAAACATAGCTATAGAATATTAAATGTCTCCCTAGTAGAGTAGCCAATTTGTTAGCACTTTTTCATGTAGAATCTCTATATAGCTTATCAAGCTTGACCCTCAGATTCCAAGTTCTTCATTCATATAGGGAAAAGGCTAATTGAAAAGGATATGATCCTTCTTCACTTTGAGATCCACAAAATTAGGCGGGTGTACCTTTCATAGATTACTAATTGTTAGTAAATCTAATAGTGGATAAACTGATTCATTCTTGTTTTGTGCTACAATAGTTGACAACACACCTTTCAGATGAATATCACCAACCTTCTGCAGAGCTTAATAAGCTAAACCATGAACTCAACAAGAGCTACTATTAGTGTAATAAGGATATTCATCCTTCTTCTTTTTAAAGTATATGACTCAGGAAGGCTAACCTGATGATTCTCTCTTCAAGGAATCAAAAAAATTAATTGTATCCTTTGAATACAACTAAAAAACATGAAAATACTCAATAACAGAAATGTAAAGATTAATTTGATTTATGAATGATGATGAAAACTAGTTATTAGTGCCTAATCTCGGGTAAAGAGTCAAATGAGGTATAAATCCATAGAAAACAACTTAATCAAAACACAAATTAAACTCCAAATAGAATGCCTTACAAACTACCCTCTCATTTTCACATCCATGTATCCAATTCTCATACTAATATCCAAGCCTCTGGAACTACTCACAAGATAAACTTCCTCCTTGAAGGAAACCTATAAATAGTCACACAATTACCTTATAACCATATTGGAATAATGATCTATTTGTCATCAGTGAATGCACTTAATGAAAACAATTATTCGATTTTGAATGCTTACCGAGCTCATCACTCAGTCCACAGACTATACCGAGCATTCAGTAAAGCTCACCGATTAATCAGTTCAAACCGAGCAGTAAGGCAGTCACCGAGTATATGAGAAGAACAATAGTTACCGAGCAGACGGTAGTCACCGAGTCATCAGTCGAAGATAATCGAGAAGTCAGTTACTACCGAGTCACCAGTGGTTACCGAGTGACAATATATCTACCGAGTCACCACAGC